>CM017193.1:30254226-30289226 GCA_004837865.1 Musa balbisiana | reverse complement strand
CGATCATGAATATAGGCTTTCTGAACTTTCAAAGCGTTGTTTCATCAACATTGCCATCAAATATGTGATATTTGTGGAGGTCTTAAATATTCTTCTCTGGGAATCTAATTATTGCAAAAAGAAATCTAGATGTAAAGTTGTCATCTCTCTTTATTCCTTATACCATCTTTACCTTGATTGATGATTCCCTACTCTTTTTCCTTCTGGGTAATTAGTAGTTTCTTTGCATATTATATGGTGTATGGTGCTGATAGTTGGATTTATCATACATGTTTTTGGCTACATTTTCTTCCTCTTGGCAAGGTCACAGATTAATGATTGTCAATCATTGTGTCTGAAACATGGAAGGCCTTTTTGAAGAACCTGTGGAGCTACCACTCACTGAACTTCCATTTATTTTGATGTAACTTCATTTTCAACCATAGTCAGTACTACTGCTGCTCTAGAGTTTTTCTTTTGCTTTTGGCTCTTCTTTTTTGACACAGAATTAAAATTTCTATTAAAAATATTTTCATTGTCCTTCCTGGGCCAGATTGTTTCACGTCATAGTTGCTCCTTGGTGTCCTTTTGTCTGCTAGAATAGTGTTTTTCTATGACCACAGTTCCTTCATTTATTGCTCTGCTTGGATATTGGTGAGGTTTGTTGTCCTTCAAGCAATTGTATTCAACATCCCACTTGTTCTATGATATCCTTATATCATTCATTTCTCTGACTCTAACAATGTGATATTTGAGCAACAATCTTTACCAATATTTTGTCTTGATAATCATACTTTAGCTTAGTTTCCTAGTTGCATTTAACTAGTTTACCTGTTTTCTTATTATTGTAATGCCATACATGATCCTCCACATTCTGGACTGTTTAATTGGTGTCCTGTCTTTTAATCAGCCATTGATGAGGTTGGATATTGCATAACATTAAGGCTCAGTCTCCTTTACCTATGCTTACAATTGATAAAAGAAGTAAAAGGATTTGTAACTTGTAATACCATAAACAAGAGAAAATTTTCTTCCTTACCGAGATCTCTATATTGCAGAATAGCAGTAGATTGTTCATAAATGAATACCCTTTCTTTCTGCATATGATCAAGTTGGATGTACTTGTGTTAGTAAAAGTATAATAATAGAACTGATGCTGGAGTAACCTGTTCCAGTTACTGTAACAGTTTAAATTGTTCTTCTGTACTTGAGAACAGACGAGATACTTGTAATTTTCCTTCTGTCTAGAGTCTAGACTGGATCAGACTAAAATTTAAGGGACTTTTAATTCATGACCAGGATGGAAACCTGAATCTGGATTGGAATCTGTTGGACTCTGTCAGAATTGCTAATTGGAGTTCATTAATTTAGGACTGAAATCTTGTTTCAATCACAATATTTTTGTTTTTGAGGCATTATGATAATTGCTGGATATGAGTAAGGGTGTTTTTGTCATGATAATTTTTCATTGAGTTATATTAGGAATGGTGGCTAAAATATTATCCGTTTGATTTCTGAAAAAAGGATGATGGGCTCCCTGAAGAAGGGGAACTGGAATCTGATATGGTTAGCCAAGCATCAGGTATTAGGAGTTCCCGACCTTAATTCTGATGTTAACCCTTAAATTCCTTGAACTGAAAAACCATATTTAAAATAATCATAACCAATTTTTTTATTGTTTTTGTCATTTGGTTTGTTGAATGATATATAAACCTTATTTCTCTTTTGTAAACAATCTATTTGCTTGTCATTTTTGAGCCTTGGAATGGTTGGCCTGCTCATGTACTTAGTTTATTTATCTATGTCTGTAAGCTTGCATCCTACTTTTGGTTATATCTTCTAGAACTCTGTGGAGCACAGATCATGCTGAGACTTGAAAGTTCTGCAGGCATTTTTTCTGAGAAATAGAAAGTACTGGGAAAATTAGTTATTGATTATTAAATGCTACTAAGTCAACTAGTTGTTCTGTAGGTATTCCTTATTTTGATTAGTGATCATGCCAGAAAACAAAAAGGATTTATGAGAACTTAGGCTGCTTAAATGCTTATAATTTAAAATTAAGCTTGCAGCCAATTTTTTGCAGTCTGTCAAGTTTAAGGGTTTGCATGTAAATTGAATTATTTTAAAGTTGATAATTTGCTAGCTTGTAAGTTGATCCAAAGCGGTTCAATTTTTGGTTTGGACTTGTCTAGACTGCACAATTTAAGAACTGGGAAAGTGACAGTTAACGTATCTATAAGTAAATCCTTTGGGTTGATAGCAGTATTTTCAAGAATTTTAGGTTCTAGATATATGGTTAAAAATTGTAGCCATTATGCAGGTAGTCGACATGCTACCATGGTCTGTGTGCTACACTGCCATATAGGCAATTGTTCAATAATCAAAACTATTAGGAAAATCCTAAGGATAAATTATAGTAAAAATGTATATTCCATTTATATACATAAATTAAACCAGTCTTTATTTTGACATTATAACAAATAAAATAAAATAGTGGTTTGAATTTCCTTAGAAGCCAAGACTTATTTTTTTATGATAATAAAAGGGAGAAAATAAAAAGAGCATGCAAAGAGAAGGATAAATGGAAAAATTGAGGAGAATATAAAAAAATGCCAACTTCTACTTTTTAAGTAATTGGCACTATTTGATTAAAAAGCCATATTAAATGAGCTTACTGTTGCTCAACTGCTTAGCATCCATAATGTCAGGACAGGCCACCTGGGGCCCTAGGTGAGGCATGGATGGGTCTATCTTATCTGAGGCAGTTGTCTACTCATTCTAGATGGTTATTTTTTTGATGCAATGGTTTTTGAACCTATGACATTGGGTTTCCAAGACCCGCATTCTACCGAACTGAACTAAGAGTACATTCTTATGCTTTTGACAGGAGATATGACTGTACCATAAAGAAAAGTATTTTTCTACCCAAGACATCTTGCATATATATAGTATGTAAGACTGGAAGATTATGTCCAATTTTAATTGATCCCAATTAATCTCTCGTTACTGCCCATAGAAGGAATGGTTAACAATGACATAATTTGAACCTGTTATGTCGCAGATCTGAAGTCGAATAATAACATTTTGAAGTTGGAATCCCATAACTTCTACATGATAATTAAGGAGAATAATGTAAGAAGTTACAGGAAAATACAATAATAACGCATGCCACATTGATGTTGTGCCTATGGAATTGTTGGTCTCATATCATCAAATATTATACAGTGTAGAGAATTTTCTTATTCATCAATTTGATAATTTTCAAACTTATAGACCTATTTCTATTAAGAGCTACATAATTACACGATGAAATAAAGACAGCACAAATACAATAATAAAATGAACCAATATTCCTATTTTTTTCATATTCTATTTGCTTAAAAAATTAAGCGAATAATCATTATTCAATCTCCACTAATTGTATGTGTACAAGTAGATATTACTCTCAAATAAGAATTGATTAGTCATCTTTTCATTTTGATGTTTCATTTATTCTTTATAGAGTTAGAATCAAGACTGTTAAATTCTAATGCTTTTGCTAAGGAAATGTTATTATGAAAATGCGAGACAAATTATGTAACATAGAAGCCTAGTTCATGTAACTCTAAGCATTCCACCCTTTGTCGTTGTTTGCACATACTGAAACTAATATGTATTATTTCATCCTTGTACACAGTGTTCTTGTGATTGATGAGCTTTTGTTTTTATCCTTTTTTAGTTACAAGCCTTTTCTTTGGACTTGCCAGTAGAACTGTTTTGTGTTGGATTTATGCTATACTGTAATTTCTTGCATCTATCATTTGCAATTGTCATTGGAGGAACTTCTAATCATCCTGAATGGCACTTTTCATCTTTGTTGAACCATTATATAATGGCATTCTTAAGCCACGGGAAGTTATTTTTCCCTGATGCATACCTGTAAGCCACGGGAAGTTATTTTTCCCTGATGCATACCTGTAAGCCACGGGAAGTTATTTTTCCCTGATGCATACCTGTAAGCCACGGGAAGTTATTTTTCCCTGATGCATACCTGTAAGCCACGGGAAGTTATTTTTCCCTGATGCATACCTGTAAGCCACGGGAAGTTATTTTTCCCTGATGCATACCTGTAAGCCACGGGAAGTTATTTTTCCCTGATGCATACCTGTAAGCCACGGGAAGTTATTTTTCCCTGATGCATACCTGTAAGCCACGGGAAGTTATTTTTCCCTGATGCATACCTGTAAGCCACGGGAAGTTATTTTTCCCTGATGCATACCTGTAAGCCACGGGAAGTTATTTTTCCCTGATGCATACCTGTAAGCCACGGGAAGTTATTTTTCCCTGATGCATACCTGTAAGCCACGGGAAGTTATTTTTCCCTGATGCATACCTGTAAGCCACGGGAAGTTATTTTTCCCTGATGCATACCTGTAAGCCACGGGAAGTTATTTTTCCCTGATGCATACCTGTAAGCCACGGGAAGTTATTTTTCCCTGATGCATACCTGTAAGCCACGGGAAGTTATTTTTCCCTGATGCATACCTGTAAGCCACGGGAAGTTATTTTTCCCTGATGCATACCTGTAAGCCACGGGAAGTTATTTTTCCCTGATGCATACCTGTAAGCCACGGGAAGTTATTTTTCCCTGATGCATACCTGTAAGCCACGGGAAGTTATTTTTCCCTGATGCATACCTGTAAGCCACGGGAAGTTATTTTTCCCTGATGCATACCTGTAAGCCACGGGAAGTTATTTTTCCCTGATGCATACCTGTAAGCCACGGGAAGTTATTTTTCCCTGATGCATACCTGTAAGCCACGGGAAGTTATTTTTCCCTGATGCATACCTGTAAGCCACGGGAAGTTATTTTTCCCTGATGCATACCTGTAAGCCACGGGAAGTTATTTTTCCCTGATGCATACCTGTAAGCCACGGGAAGTTATTTTTCCCTGATGCATACCTGTAAGCCACGGGAAGTTATTTTTCCCTGATGCATACCTGTAAGCCACGGGAAGTTATTTTTCCCTGATGCATACCTGTAAGCCACGGGAAGTTATTTTTCCCTGATGCATACCTGTAAGCCACGGGAAGTTATTTTTCCCTGATGCATACCTGTAAGCCACGGGAAGTTATTTTTCCCTGATGCATTTTCTTTCTCTTCATCTTGTTTCTTCAAAATACCAAAGGCTTCAATTTGATTTTAGCAAAACTGATTAAACTTAGCTTTTATGCGAGTGCATATTAAGCCGCATTGAGAGTCTTGCATTTCCTGTTCTTTCTGATTGGCAATTCAATCAACAATTCATGTCAAATCTTTCTTGCTATATGATCAACTTTTCTATTCCTTGTTAAACTGCACGTCTCCAAAATGAGTAATTTTATTACATATATTTATGATTTTTCTTGAAAATATTAGTCAAAGGAGTTGAACTTTTGTTCTCTATCTTATTCGATTGGCAACCTGAAGTCAACTAGCTTCTTCTTGGTTATCATTCAACAGTACTTGCTAAAGTTTGTTCTTCCAGTGGAGTTGATACTCTGTTATCATTATCATATAATCTAAGAGTTTATGATTTCCTACACCTTAATGTGAGCCAGTTGTTGATTCCTTGTTTAGTTTCAGATTGTCATCTGTCTACACATTTAGACTAATTCTGGACCTGATGAGTGTTTCATGAACGTGCTTCCTTGGTCTTCCTTAAGGATATGATTGCCGATTAATAACCATATGATCTTTGTGTTAGAGTTGGCCACTGCTACTGAAGTGCAAGCATTGGATCTCAAGTTGGAAACAATTGGTTAAGTACTCTTGCACAATGAATGTGTCCTTGTGCATAATGTTGCCTTTTGGTGGAGCCATGTTTACAGAGAAAAGGACATTTGCATATGCTACCTAACTTCGAACATTTGGACCTAACGTTTCCTTTTGTTGCTGTTGTTGGTGTTCAACTAGGTACTTTCTTTTGCTCCAGGACTCCGCCAAAAATTAGAATGAAGGCATATTAGTGGCTGTTAGGTAGAAACTAATGTTGTTCATCATAACAAATACAAAGCTAGATGTGCATTTCCATTTTGCTTGTCGTTTCCGTTCATTCTATCTTGTTGTAAGATTCATATCATGATATGTCTCATGGTACTTGGAGAAAATTCTAGCATCACATAAATGAAGTGATGTATCTAAATACTTATGTGAGGAGGGGCCTTTCTAAACTAGTGTCATGCCAAAACAAGCTAGTTCAAGGACAACCTTTAAGACTGAAAGTGAAGATTGTTGTAGATTTAACTAGTTTTTTTTTTTTTATTTTTTTTCCCTGATGCATACCTGTAAGCCACGGGAAGTTATTTTTCCCTGATGCATACCTGTAAGCCACGGGAAGTTATTTTTCCCTGATGCATACCTGTAAGCCACGGGAAGTTATTTTTCCCTGATGCATACCTGTAAGCCACGGGAAGTTATTTTTCCCTGATGCATACCTGTAAGCCACGGGAAGTTATTTTTCCCTGATGCATACCTGTAAGCCACGGGAAGTTATTTTTCCCTGATGCATACCTGTAAGCCACGGGAAGTTATTTTTCCCTGATGCATACCTGTAAGCCACGGGAAGTTATTTTTCCCTGATGCATACCTGTAAGCCACGGGAAGTTATTTTTCCCTGATGCATTTTCTTTCTCTTCATCTTGTTTCTTCAAAATACCAAAGGCTTCAATTTGATTTTAGCAAAACTGATTAAACTTAGCTTTTATGCGAGTGCATATTAAGCCGCATTGAGAGTCTTGCATTTCCTGTTCTTTCTGATTGGCAATTCAATCAACAATTCATGTCAAATCTTTCTTGCTATATGATCAACTTTTCTATTCCTTGTTAAACTGCACGTCTCCAAAATGAGTAATTTTATTACATATATTTATGATTTTTTCTTGAAAATATTAGTCAAAGGGAGTTGAACTTTGTTCTCTATCTTATTCGATTGGCAACCTGAAGTCAACTAGCTTCTTCTTGGTTATCATTCAACAGTACTTGCTAAAGTTTGTTCTTCCAGTGGAGTTGATACTCTGTTATCATTATCATATATATCTAAGAGTTATGATTTCCTACACCTTAATGTGAGCCAGTTGTTGATTCCTTGTTTAGTTTCAGATTGTCATCTGTCTACACATTTAGACTAATTCTGGACCTGATGAGTGTTTCATGAACGTGCTTCCTTGGTCTTCCTTAAGGATATGAATTGCCGATTAATAACCATATGATCTTTGTGTTAGAGTTGGCCACTGCTACTGAAGTGCAAGCATTGGATCTCAAGTTGGAAACAATTGGTTAAGTACTCTTGCACAATGAATGTGTCCTTGTGCATAATGTTGCCTTTTGGTGGAGCCATGTTTACAGAGAAAGGACATTTGCATATGCTACCTAACTTCGAACATTTGGACCTAACGTTTCCTTTTGTTGCTGTTGTTGGTGTTCAACTAGGTACTTTCTTTTGCTCCAGGACTCCGCCAAAAATTAGAATGAAGGCATATTAGTGGCTGTTAGGTAGAAACTAATGTTGTTCATCATAACAAATACAAAGCTAGATGTGCATTTCCATTTTGCTTGTCGTTTCCGTTCATTCTATCTTGTTGTAAGATTCATATCATGATATGTCTCATGGTACTTGGAGAAAATTCTAGCATCACATAAATGAAGTGATGTATCTAAATACTTATGTGAGGAGGGGCCTTTCTAAACTAGTGTCATGCCAAAACAAGCTAGTTCAAGGACAACCTTTAAGACTGAAAGTGAAGATTGTTGTAGATTTAACTAGTTTTTTTAAGTTAACTTTTGTAGTTTATATAAACAGGACAACTCTGCTAGACTAGTGAACCATTATGCTGATACTGGTATTACCCATCTGTTTCTTACACGCCATCATGAGCCAAAAGAAGAAATATATTGGCATAATGATGGTGTCATGGACAGGCAAAAGGTTCCATAAAAAAAGTGCAAAAAATAGTTATCCCACAGGTAGGTGAATTGATAATATCATCATCAGGTTATCTGCAGCGTTGTATCAGTTTTAGTTATAAAGGTTAGAATGCCAGGAAGATGTTTAAAGATTTCACTTTACAGCTGAATAATGAAAGTAGGCAGGCATGTTTTGTTCTTGATGGAATTTCCTCTCTTCAGGGCATTACACATGCAAGAATCTGTTTGGACATTAGATTTTATCCTATTTGCTGATTTCTTGTCTTCCCTACACACAAACATCTAATGTTTCTTAAAAGATGGTTATCTCTGTTAAATAATTTGGTTTTAGTGTGTCCTGGAATGCTGTGAGCAGTTGTTAATGCTAGCTACCGGATTAGGTGATTGCAATATTTGTTGGGTTGTGCATGTGACAAATTTCTGTGAACTGGGCAAAATTAAAATATTTGTGTGATGAGTGACACTTGGCATAAGCACCATCCTTAGTTGTGTTGGCTTCTTTTGCAATTTGATAAAATTGTATGATTGAAGTTAGTGGGCCTAGGTACATGTCCAGCCACATTGTTAGTTATGTTTGTGTTGCTTATCTTGTGTAATATGATGCAAATGATGTCATCATTGCTTGCACTTCTATGTATATGACACGTGTTATTTCTAATATTGATTTTTTTGTTCTGTGATACACAAGGATTTGTAGTATTAGATGAATTGCTATCATTTATATTATTTGGTGATTAAAATTTGAATTTGATTGAATATCTGTCTTTGAAATATTGACCATAACCAACTTTTGTTGATCTACACTTTCTACACCTTTCGTTAAGAGATAGAGGTTAATGGGGAGGATTGGATACATAGGAATTATAGATGCAATAGATTTTTCACATACAACATATATCATTCAATCCTAAGCAGGATAGATGTGATAAGGCCTTTGCCTGTGTGTTTGGACAGCAGTAGAAAAAGTTGCTGACTGCACTTCACTTCGGTTGGAATGAGTTTCATTTAGATTGCTTGTAGCTTTTCTCATACATAATGGTTTAGAGGCAAATAAATCAGCTCTACCTTATGACATATTTGTTAGAAGTTTTGCAGCCATATGAAGAAGAATATGTTAAACATAGTGGAAATGATGTTCTCAACCAATAGTTATACAATATTAACAGTCGATTTCATGTTGTCCTGTAATGTGAAAGAAAGTAAAATAACCTCATAAGAAGAAGGGACAATCTTGGTTTGGGAGGATGTTTTATGATATATTCTGTCAAATTTTGTACCTGCAGTAAGATTTTGGTGTGGATGCAACTATGGAGTCAAATGAAGTACTATGCTTTTTCTGGTGACTTTGTCATGTTTTTACGTCGTCATTCTTCATCATTCTATTGATTTTATGAGTATTTCAGATTTTAGAGAACATTTATTTCTTCACTTCAATGTCAACTATCAGATATTTGATGGCGATATCACTGATTTTGCAGGTTGTGGGATTTCACCAATTGCTTTAGTTTGCCATGTCAAGTAACCTGATTAAGTAGACATTATGTCGCCTTTGATTGATGGTCTCCCTGATGAAGTTGCTATCCAGTGCCTGGCACGTGTGCCTTTCTACTTTCATCCTCAATTGCAGCTTGTTTGTCGTTCGTGGAGAGCTGTTCTTCGAAGCCCCGATATCTTCAAGACTCGTTGTGAAGTTGGGGCATTGGAAGAGTTACTTTGCGTTTTAGCATTTGAGCCTGAGAACATTTGGCAGCTATATGATCCTCTGCAAGACCGTTGGATAACCCTACCAATTATGCCATCAGAAATCAGGCACCTTGCTCGTTTTGGTGTGGCATCAGTTGGTGGAAAGCTCTTTGTGATTGGGGGAGGTAGTGATAGAGTCGACCCATTGACTGGAGATCATGACCGAATCTTTGCAAGCAATGAGGTTTGGTCATATGACCCATTTCGGTGCGAGTGGGAACAGAGGACCCCCATGCTTGTACGACGGGCAATGTTTGCATGCTGTGCGCTGGATGGCAAGATTGTTGTAGCAGGGGGGTTCACAAACTGTCGGGAATCAATAGCAAATGCTGAGATCTATGATCCTCAGTTGGATACATGGGAACCCCTTCCCAATCTCCAGCATTCCCATAGTTCTGCATGCTCTGGTGTGGTCATTGGGGGAAAGATGCATGTTTTGCACAAGGGATTATCGACAGTGCAGATATTGGAGGATGGGGGCAAACAGTGGGATGTGAAAGACTATGGTTGGCTCCAGGGTCCAATGGCTGTGGTCCATGGCGAGCCATACGTTCTGAGCAATGGCTGCATCTCCAAGCAATGTGGACAGAACTTACCCGATAGGGTGGTATCATATGTGTCAGATTTCCAGAGCCGAATTGGATTTGGGATGATAGGGGTGGGAGATGAGATCTACATGATTGGAGGAGTGATTGGGCCTGGTCCCAGGAATCAGTGCATCAAGCAACTGTCTGATGTCGATGCCTTAAATGTTAGAAGCGAGAGGCCTACGTGGCGTCCCCTATCGCCCATGACACATTGCTGTGGTAGCATCCTCGGGTGTGCAGTGCTCAGGATCTAGTTATCATCATCGGATGCTCATAGCTATGCTTCCCTCTTATCGAAAGGATAAGATTAGAAGCCTTCTTTTTTTGCTCTTTCTGTAATATGTCATCTTTGGGCTCCTTTATTTCCATGTTGCCCTATTGTTAGCAGCTTTTAGAAAAGCTTCAAATCTAGATATAGGGTTGTTGTCATTGCCCACTGAAATCATCTCTTGTTTGTGGTTCAATGTGGATCATCACATATAGATTTAGAGTGGGAGTAACCATCTGTGTGGTGCTTGAAAGTCGTGATAAATAGATGGGTTTGTGAATCTTCTTTACCTGTTAAAGCAGAACTTGTTTGGATTGTGAAATATACAAAACTTATAGGAGGATGATTAGACAACAACAGTGCTGCTGTCTCATTCTCTGGCTGTTGCTTTGGCTCTCCTTCAACAATGAGGGATGGCCAGCCAGCCAGCCAGTCAGTCAGCCTTCAGAAGAAGGTATAGTGCGTCTCTGGACATTTTCTTGGTTGCAGTTTTTGTTTCAACCACAGTAACAGATTTGTTGCTATATGAATGATCTATGCTTTTTTTTATCAGATTGGTTGCAGTTGTCAGTGCTGCACACAACATATTAGTCAAGTTCTATTCTTTTTCTCCTTTATTTTCATCTTTCTTCTCTTTTCATGTTTTGATCCCCGTCTCTGCCTCCTCCCTTGTTCTGTGTTTCCTATTTCCTCACTTGTACCTTTCATTTGTAGAAGTTCCTCCTTGCTTCATTATACGAGTTCCTCTTGTCAACATTGCTCTTCTCATATATATATATATATACATATATATATATATATATATACATATATATATATACATATATATATATATATACATATATATATATATACATATATATATATACATATATATATATATATATACATATATATATATACATATATATATATATACATATATATATATATACATATATATATATATACATATATATATATATACATATATATATATATATATACATATATATATATACATATATATATATATATACATATATATATATATACATATATATATATATACATATATATATATATATATATATACATATATATATATATATACATATATATATATATATACATATATATATATATATATACATATATATATATATATATATATATACATATATATATATACATATATATATATACATATATATATATACATATATATATATACATATATATATATATATATACATATATATATATATATACATATATATATATACATATATATATATATATATACATATATATATATACATATATATATATATATATATACATATATATATATACATATATATATATATACATATATATATATACATATATATATATACATATATATATATACATATATATATATATATATATATACATATATATATATATACATATATATATATACATATATATATATACATATATATATATACATATATATATATATATACATATATATATATACATATATATATATACATATATATATATACATATATATATATACATATATATATATACATATATATATATACATATATATATATATATATATACATATATATATATATATACATATATATATATACATATATATATATACATATATATATATATATACATATATATATATACATATATATATATACATATATATATATATATACATATATATATATATACATATATATATATACATATATATATATACATATATATATATACATATATATATATACATATATATATATATATATATACATATATATATATATATATACATATATATATATACATATATATATATATACATATATATATATATATATACATATATATATATACATATATATATATACATATATATATATACATATATATATATATATACATATATATATATACATATATATATATATATACATATATATATATATATACATATATATATATACATATATATATATACATATATATATATATATATATATATATATATATATATATATACATATATATATATATATACATATATATATATACATATATATATATATATACATATATATATATATACATATATATATATACATATATATATATACATATATATATATACATATATATATATATATATATACATATATATATATATATATACATATATATATATACATATATATATATATATATATATATATATATATACATATATATATATACATATATATATATACATATAAGATTTGCTTACGAGATACCGAACAAAATTATTATTATTTGTTTATTAATTAAAAATATTATAAACTCATTCAACAACATTATAATTGGATAGTACTGTACCCTTATTTGTTATTATATTTCATGATAATGAACGTAAAAGTATATACCACATATTAAAGATGATGTGAGAAAAGATAAAAAATTTTGTCATCATTTATTTTTTTTATCCAAAATCATCTAAACTCTTATACAAATAATCTTATTATTAAATCAGTTTACGATTGCCCTAGTTGGATATTAATCTAGAGCCAATCGAAGTCCTTTCGCATTGGTCTCAAGTTTTTGATACTAAATCAATTTAGTTAACACCGAGCTTACGCGACTCAAGAAGTACTGAGTTTTGCAACACTGTATCGAGAGCATTCCTGATAATCTCCTCGATGCCTAAGGTAGTATGGGTTTAAAGGATTTTGCTCATGTCTTTATGTTGTATTGAGAGAGATAGAGATGCCTTGAAATGTACCTATGGAGCTCTTTTATAGTGAGCTCCTAGTATCATTACTCTCGTAGTTGATATTGATTATAGGGAAGTCGATGTGCCTCTCTCGAACTTAATTGCGATCATGATATGTGAATTCAAGATATGATAATATCCAATTGATTCGATCTCCTGTTGAGGTATTGGGCACGTGGCACATAATGTTGAGGTGTCATCTTCATGACACAAAGATGTCAGCAACATTCTTATCCCTATATCAGTTGCCCCCATGCCCCCAACCCTCACTTCTTAGCTCATTGAGTGTCGTGGGGTCAAGTTACGAAGTGATTCATGTTAACTTACTGATAATAAAGCAAATCATGAGTTTTTTAAAATTATGTGTTTAGTCATTCTAGTTGCACTTGCCATTGCAATGTGCATTAGGTCGATTTAGTTGTGTTATTGAAATATGCTTTAGGCCAGTTCAGGTGCATATGTTGACGAAGTATGCTTTAGGTTAATTCGATTATTTATGTTGTCCAAATATGCTCTGGGCCAATTTGGTTACACATGTGCTTTAGGCCAATTTGGTTGTGTGTGTTATCGAATAATGCTTTAGGTCGATTCAACTATGTGTGTCATTAAAGTGTTCTCTAGGCTCGATTGCTTACGTGTCATCAATATGCGCTTTGGGTCGATTCAACTGCATATATCATCAAAGTACTCTCCAAGATAATTCAGCCACACGTGTTGTCGAAATGCACTTTTAGCCTATTTAATTGCACTTGTCATTAAAAAGTGCTTTGTGTCAATTTAGATGCATGTCTGCCCAGTTGTTCACACGTGTGGTCCTTCATTTGAGGTAGTTTCCCTCATCTATCATGCTCGCATGTGTGAGGTGTCATCGTCATCTTCTCAGCCCATAGTGTGCGATCTCGACCTTTGTGTAGGATCCACTAAGATTTGATTCCTGGTGTTTCGTGGTGATGGCCTAACACCTTGCTTACGTAGTATCTCCATGAGCCTCCACATGATGATTACTTAAGTCATTGAAGATTCTAAAAATTCATAATGTTTATTAGTATAACTCCTGGTCATTCTAGTGGTGCCACATCATCCACTACTTGAACTAACTTAGAGTCGAATGGTTGCTCGAGGTAATTGAAAGGTTGCCTTTGGCCCTTATAAATAATGGGTCAATCTCATTTGTTACCCCATGCCTTCATACTATTTAGAGCATTTAGACCTCAACCTTTGGACATTGTCTCCTCAGCCTTCAACAAAGGTTCAGATATATTCCAATTTCTCCTTTTTTAATAGTTGGGACTCAAATAAGTCATTAATTTCACTACCCTTGGTGTCGATAAGGAAAAATTCCTCCTTGGAAAGGGTTGAAGTGGTCATGTTGAGGGAGGCTACCCTTCGGAAGTGAATCCTTTAAGAAATAAAGTCTCATCACCCTTGGATGACTTGTTTAACTTCGACTCAGTCATGTCGGTCTTTGACTTAAATTATGTTCGAGAGGCCTATCACATTTTGGTTGAGTTTAAGCAAATAGTTGCTCACCTCGGAGACCAACCCTATGTGTCACATCACTACTTTGCCCACCCAAATGACCTAGAGACAAGCCTTTGTTTTCATCCGCTCTTTCTTTGTCAAGGCTTTCCACTACTAGAAGTTATTGCTTGCCTAAATGTCATCAAACTCCTGAAACCATCTCACAACATTTGTTGGGGAGTGTCGAAGACTCCACGTTGCTTTGATGTTAATCTTGTTGCTTCTGTGCTATAATGTACACTTTAGAGGTTTAGCCTACTTTCTCTCCACTCACTCTAGCTACAAAGTTAAAGGAGAGCTCTAACCTCTAACAAAGGTTAGAAAATGAGATTCTTTTTTATTTTTCGAGGAATGATGATCGATCAACTTGAATTGATCCACCTAGAAGTTTTCTAAGAGAGGAGGTAGTAGGGGTGTAAAGATTCTCTCCTGAGCCTGTCAAAGGATAATAGAGTTGTAAGAAGACGATTGGTCTTTGCCTATTGAAGGAATACCATTAGTGGACATTGATGACCTCAACGGAGGAGGAATTAGAAGTGGATATAGATCACAACGACCAGACCACTATACTGCTTATTATCTTTACTGTATTCTAGTTTACTTCATTGCAAACTGTCCAATCCCCTCTTCTTTATTCACTTGCAAACTTATATGAGTCAAACAAATAGTTTTTGTCAAAATAAATTTTTATCGTATGATGATTTTCAAAACTGACGTTTTTATCTACTGCACTAATTCACCCCTCTTCTTAGTGCCGAATCAATCCTAATAGATATAATCTACACATATTCTTCCTTTCCCATTTTCTTGACAAGAACTATATTAGCGAGCCACTTTGGAGAGTGGATCTCGTAGATAAAATTAGCATACAAGAGTTTATTAACTTTCTCCTCAACTATAGCCTATCAGTCTGGGGCTTCTAACAGATTGCCCTGTGTTCCAAGTCGATATTGAGTCAATGTTGTGCCATATCTTGATTGATCTTAGGGATCTTGATGAGAAACCATACAAATACTTTTAAATTCATTAGTTCTTTCTTCTTCTCTCTAGTTAATGCATATTCCACTTTAATTATGTGATCTGGTTGCACAGGATTCAAAAGGATTTTCTTTAATAGTTCACCAAACTTTGGGTGTAGGTTCACTAGCGATGACTATCTCATATCCATTTGTTGGACCAAGAGTGTTTCTTTCTTTGGCAAAGTGATTGACATTAAGTAATATTATCTTGATTCCTTAGGGTCACTCTTTATCTCCCCCACTCTTGAACTAGTTGGGAACTTCAGCAACATATAATAGGTCAATACATATAGCTCATATGCAATTAAGGGTAGGTTATCCAATGATAACATTATATACCGATAGAATATCAACCATCAAAAGCTAAGTCTTTAATGTCTTTGAACAATTATCGAATCCAAAATTCACATACAGATTCATTGTCCTTATTAGGGTGACTATATCACCTATAAACCCAGTGAGGGTGGAGGAGATGAGTTACATATCTTTAGCTAAAAGGCTAATTTTCTAAAAAGCATCATAGTAAAGTATATCCGTGGAGCTTCCTATGTCGATCAGGATCCTCTTTGCATTTTTTATCCTAAGGGAGACCACGAGTGCGTCATCATGTTCAGGGTCCAAGTCCATTGGGACAGAAACTTTTTTATTGTGGCTCCCTTACATATGATTTTCGTGTCAATAATATTGAATCTCAGATTTTGATGATGAAACCAATTGATAAGTGTTTATGAATTGATCTACGTTTTAAGTGACGCAGGATGCTTCTATCAGGATAAGACAATTAAAGCAGGAAGAATCATGTTGTGCCGGTGGAACATATCAGAAGATTAGACATCTAGCTAGAGGATCGGATGATGTATCGATAGAAGGCTTCGGGCCAAGAAGAGCGAAAATTGTGCCAAGGACATCGGAGTTGCGGAGGTCAACGGGCCGATTGGGCAATAGGCCGCAAGAGAGGACGATGCGTCGAAGAATCGGACGAAGTGTCGATAGACCAATGACATGTCGGACAACATGATTCATGCTTAGTAATAATTGTCTAGATTGAAGTGTGTTTTTATATGTGCAGGGTTAACTACGATAGCAAGGCATAAAGCAAAAAGAAGTTTCGGAGTCAAAAACATGATTTCGTTGGGAGATTGAGAGTTCATCGGAAGTCCAGACATTCATTAGAAGTTCTGCTAGAACCAACTGAGAAGTCTTGGAGCTTGCTAAAGAAGCTCATTGGAACTCGTCAAGAAGATCATCTGTGAAGTTCAGGAGCTTGCCGGGAGTCCACTACGACATTGCTGAGAGATCGTTGGAAGTTCGCTGGAAGATCGTCGGAAGTTTAGAAGTGAGAAAATGTTGCTGCAATCTCTTAAAAAATTTCCTCCTCCACTCTAAGTTTAGATTTCTGTTTAAGAGAGGAGTGAGTGCTTGTAAGGGTTATCTCCTAAACCTGTGAAAAGGAGAAGAGAGGTGTAAAATGATAGTTGGTCTTCGCCCATTGAAGGAAGACCGATAGTGGATGCCGGTGGCCTCGATGGAAGAGAAATCAAATGAGTGGTTGTAGGTCGACGACGACCAAACCACTATAAATCTAGTTTGCTTTTCAATTGTGTAATTTATACTACTATAAACCTCCTCAAGCTTCTCTTTACATTTTGCACAAAAGATTTTGAGTTCAAGTTATTACCTTTATGAAACAGTTTTTCATCGAAAACGGATTTAATTGAAACGAAAGGTTTTAAATAAACATAGTTTTACTGCTGCACTAATTCACTCCCCCCCTCTTAGTGTTGATTGTATTCCTAACAAATAAGCTATTGCTACTTGTCGTTGGCCCACCAATAATCATATCAATGTGTCACTCAATAAGGCCTCTAGGTCTTGATGAGGTTTTATGGATCAAAGGAAGGAATTTATCGAGTTGTCTCCTTCAAACTAGATCTTTAATTTGTTCTTTTATGGCATAGCAATTTTTAGTGTCATGCTCATGGTCTCGACAAAAACAATAGTACTTAGTTATATCTCTCCTCACCGATGAGGCTCTTAAGGGGCAGGGAGTTTACAACAGTCCCTTCTCCTGAATTTGCATAAAGACATTAGTGTGGGAAGTATTGAGCGGCATTGAAGTCTTGCCAGAGAGGGTCTCGGTCACCTCTTAATCTATCACTTTTTGGTCTCTCCATGGGGCTTGAATGATGAGCCTTTTCTCTTTCACCACCTTCCTAGGGTCACCCTTCCTTTTCCTAGCAATTACTAATTTTACAATGATGTGACGATTGACCTCTTGAAAGAGCTCTAGAAAAGCCATCAACTGTAGAAAAATCTTGAAAGCTGAAGACCACTAATATAAGCATTGATGAGAACGGATAGGGTTGGGTCAGCAACTAGACAAACCTCATCATTAAACCTCCTTGTATAATTCTCCAAAGATATCTTTTCCTCTTGGTATATAGCAGGAGAGAAGTGGTGGGCTTCTTTAATAGTCTATAGCTATAAAACTAAGCTTGAACTCTTAGTTCAACTGCATAAAGGAGGAGATTGACTTTGGGAGGAGCTTGGCAAACCATTCCTATGCTGCTCTCTTAAGGGTAGTAGGAAAAGTTTGACATATAAGGGAGTTTGTAATCTCATGGAGGATTATTTGTGAGGTAAACGCTCCAATATGTTTTAAGGGGTTGGACTTTTCATCACAGACATCCAATATGTGAAATCTGAAACCTTAAGGGATCGTAAGTATAAGTTCATCTATGCTTGCTTCCCTTACTTTATTTCTTTATGAATATCCTTCAATTATTGATCCATTTTATTAAATTAGTCTCGTACCTAGATTGGGAGGTCGGCTGATTAAATGATTCACTCATTCAAGAATTGTGATTCTTATGGAGGAATTAGATTTTGGGTCAATGGCAGGGAGTGCACTTCCAATGGTATGTGGGCCTGTGTCTACTAAGATTCGACTATCAAACTAGGAATAAGAATTAGTGGTAGAACAAGAGCTGAGATTAGTGGAGTGAATGAAGATGGTGTTTGATGGACAAATTGAGGAAGGTAGGAAGCAATAATTTGGACTATTCTAATTAAGACCTACATTTGTTTGCCTAGAGTATGAAATGTCTCTATAGGAATAATTATGGTTTTAGGTTTTATAGACGGTAGGTGTGGAGGTGGTTGGACGAAGGTTGAGTTTTAAAAAAGTCAATGGAAAAGATTGGGGTCTAGTATGGGTAGAGGGTTCAGACCGATTGACACCCTCGATTGTCCTTAGTTTGGAATTATTAAAACTAGGGTATTCAATAAGGAAGAATTTAATGATGTCAAACTCGATATATTCAGATTCAGGAGAATTTGAATCCTCAAGATTCATCTGAGATGGACCCGCGAGGTTTCCTTGAGACATACTGATTGGCCTTCCTTCTAGCTCCAATATGTTAAGAGTAGATTTTAGTTGTCAAAACTAGAAGCTGACTTGGATTTAACTTAGTTTTTTTTTTAGCCAATTTCAAAATCACGCTCTTCGAGTGGGACCCTACAAAAACTATGTTGGGGGCATTCCCAATAATATTCCTCTGAAGCCTATCCTATGTCGGTAATCTAGTTTAACTGGGGAGCTATATATGAACCTATGTGAGCCCTTTTATAGTGAGTGACTGGAGAGCTATTACACAGCTCGTATGGTAACCATACAAAGCATAAGAATCAGTCATAACAGCTCTTCATTGTTGCAAAGCTATTATATTTATCTATTATGCAGTCAGAATCATCAAAAACCTGGACCGTTATGCCTATTCACCATGCTATTTGCATGACTATCAGTGTGCAAGGATCGTCTATACTCGTTTTTCAATTGGAACTGACAAGATACAATTACGTGAGGTTGGGAAAGTGACAGATGTAGCTTAAATGGATCCCATATGTTGGCTAGGTAACTCAACCATGTGGAGATGATAGTGTTGGCATATAGCATTGATTGATTAGCCACATCATTTTTAGCATAACATATCTTTTATCTTCTTCGGCTTGATCAAGACAATAACAAATTTTACCTTTGATCTTGCAACCGATCGAGATGACCGACTAGGGGGTGGTGGCGGCGGCGAGAACTACGCATCGGCCTCCTCCAAAGGATTCGTCGGTGGAGACTCTTCAACATCTTGAAAGATCACCCTGAGACACCCGGTTACTTCTGCCAGTGAAGATGTCATCGGACGCGATGCTCGGCCCCTACGCGTATGGGTTGATTACTGGGCGGTCGTGCGATTTCCTCCCGCTAGGCCACCTAATTGAGACCCATCTCCTAATTGGATCAGTGGATCGGGTTTGATATCCGTTAAACCTCGGACATTGGATCAAATCCCATGCTAGGTGTCGAGGAATCCGCGTGGCACACTTCCAGATCGTGCATTGTTCTTTCCTACATGCCACGGCTGCCGCCCTTGCCACTCCACCAAGATGCTACCATATCTCGTCATCACCGCCCATGGTGTCTTGGGCAGATCGAGCACCATCGACCAAACTCGTGATACATGCATGCATGTCTTGAGTTCTATCTCTTTTGTCTTTTGCCATCTTGGTTGTCAAGTGATACCATAATACAGCTCTAAAAAATCACTATCTTCGTACTCCTAAAATATCACCGGACGTGGAAACCACTCTCTCGTTATAAATGCATTCCTGCAGACATAATTAATGTTCCTGGTAAAAATTACCGGATTGGCGCTTGGACGTACCTTTGGGTTCCAACTACAATAAACGAAAATGAGTGTGTCATTATGCTAAGTGGTCATTAATTAATGGCAACGATTAGAATTGTAGCAACCTATAAAACTTGGGATCATTAACAATTATTAAACAAAACTTAAAATGTCTGATAGATTATCGTAAGGTTCTGATCTCGAATTCTATCTCCATCATTCATTCTTTGAAATTACCTTTAAAGATTTCACTCATCATTACTTGTCTAATAAAACTCATAATAATGTATAATAGCTAGTTAGTTACCACTCCTTAAAATAGTTGGTTAATAAAACTCACAGTCGATATATAGATAATTAGCTTTGAGAGCTCCGCTCATTAATACTTGTTGAATAAAACTCATAATGAATTGGTAGTTAAGTTACCCTTAAAAGTTCCGCTCAATGCCTTCAAAAGCCTCACAATGAATCTGAACATTCTCCCCTGTAACTTCCTCCTAAAATGGCTCTCTTTAAGCCACCCGTGCAACAAGGTTTGAAGTTACACGACCATCACAAGCTTTACGCCTTTTTCCTCGTTTGAAAGGATATTTCAGGTTTGATTTCGAAGTATGTTGGGTCAATATACAATCCGACTTTTTTTAGTTCTCAATGATGTAAGACTAGCATTTTAGTTTATCTTCTTTCATCTCACATATGAATATTTTAAATATTTTTATTATTTATATGTGGGTTGATATCTTTCTCTTATTTGAAGGGTTCAAATTATTAGAATTAATAATTATTTTAAGATTCATGATTCTAAGTGTTATAGAAGGACAAAGAATTCTATTTATATTTTGAGTGATCCTAAGTTTCTGATGAGAAAACATGTGTGAATTCCTTAGGGGTTAAGCGAGAGGAGGTACAAGAAGCGTAATGCTTAAGTAAAGATAAATTAAAGGTCTTACAATTATTTTCACATGATGAAGAATTTGATTTTCTCTAAGCAAAAAGTATCAAACTATATTAATTTTCATCAATTTTTTATACACATTTTATTATTGATCTCTAAGATTTCTTTTTCGTTACCTAATACAAACTTCATCCCTATTTTTTCTAGGATGGTTTATTGATCCGACTCTACTGTGCAACAAATTTTCATTTAGTGAAACTCAGATTATCTAGCTCAATCTTTTATTTTGATTCATTTAGATCGAATTTTATCGACTGAATTTGACGACATATCAAATATATATATATAATACCAAGTTAGATTCTACTCATAAAATCAAAGTAAACAAAAGTATGTCGATTAGAGAGGAAGGTGAGGAAAGAATAAAAAAAACCTCAAGTCTTTATTCACTATGGCAACACCTTTCTGCAACACGTCAGCCTTCTCTCTATCTCTCTCTCTCTCTTTATATTTTAGTTTTTTCTCTCAAGTCGTTTCTCACTCCTTGGTTTTTTTCTATTTAGTAATTTCTCTCTCATTTTTTCTCTTTCTAATGGTTTCTCTTTTCTTGATTTTCTCTCTCTATTGGTTTTTTCTCTCATCCATGGGTGATTCTTGATCCACTTGTGCATGCATTTGGACAGCTTATAAATGAAATGGAAAACCCAAAAATGTTTCCATCCAGATTACTTAATGCACTATTGCCTAAGTGATAGATTTATATATTGAATGTAATAAAAATATTTTTAATTAAAATAAAAAACTCATGTCATTATATCTTTTTTCCAATGACGTGTAAAATCAGTCGTGAAGCAACTGCTTAATCTCGCCTCTCCTAAAGTTGCTGCATTAACTGATATCGACCTCCAGCTGCTTGGATTCACGTTAGTGTTCTGGGTGTAACTTGCCATCAGATGCATGCTTGATGTGACATGATGAGCGTTGTCTTGCAGAAGAAGAATGAGTTGCTCAGATGACTCAGGGCAACGAGGGACCAGAATCAACGATCTTCCGGAAGACATCTTGTGCTCTATAGTGTCACAATTACCCCTTCAAGATCGAGTAACAACTAGCTTGGTCTGTCGAGCATGGAGGCGCCTGTGGCTCTCATCATCCAACTGGAGATTGGAGCTTCAAGACTTCCGCGGTGTGAGTAACAAGAAACAGAAGTTCGAGGAGCTCGTCGACAGGGTCATCTTCTTTCCAGACCGACCACACATACATCACCTGAAGCTAGTACACACGGATTACGATATATCAAGTCAGAAAGCAAGTTTATGGATAGAGAGCTTATTGAACCAGCAAATCCTGGATCTGGATCTCAACATAATGGACCCTATACCGCTGCCCTTGTCACTCTTTCGGTGTGATACGTTGGTGGAGTTAAGACTCTGCCTGCACTGTGACTTCATCAGCCTTCCACCTAACGCTGTCTTATTGCCTCGACTCAAGGTCTTGTCCCTTCAGAAAGGACACTTCATCGGTGACTCGTTACAGAGTTTGATTAACGGGTGCACCCTGTTAGTCACTCTCAAACTCAGGGAGTGCGTTGTCGTCGGTCCTGAATTCTTGGATATCACCATTCCTCAAACCACGCTCCAAGAAGTGATCCTTGACAAGTGCCACTTCCTACGTGATACTAAGCTACACATGTCAACTGTGAACCTTACGACCTTCCGTTACAAGGGCTTGAATTTGGGTGGTAACATGCATTATCTGAATGTGCAAACATCAGTCGAAATGGTGCAATTGGAGCCTGTGGAGTTTCACAGTGTCTACTCGTTCTCACGAAGGCTAGGGTTTTCAGGGACCTATGGGCAGAACATGTCGAGGACCTTGGCTGCATTCTGCAACACAAAACACATGGTCCTTAGTGACTGGTGCATCGAGGTGCGCCTACGACTCGCTGTTTCATCTGTCCAAGATCGATCTATAGTGTGGTGTGTTTGATTTGAATTAGTTGCTCAGTGGAATAACAGCATGCAGGAAGTGTTAATTACCCGTCTAAAATTCAAAGATTCTAAATATCACCAGCATGCAGGCAGGCATTCCAAATTAGTCAAACTCTCCCTACTCATTTACGCCCGCATATTGTGGCAGGAATAAAGTTGTTCAAGTCACACTTATATAGGCAACATATGTATCGAGCTCATTGTTCTTCATAGAATAAGCTATTAGGATTAACAGTAGGTATTCTGTTAAGTTAGGGGAAATAATATGGTACTACAATTTTAACTTGACAGTCCCAACTGCAGAAGATTATACAAGCTTTCGACCGAACCATCAGGATGAGTTTCTTACTAATGGATCACTGTTTGAAAGCGATCATATGTTTTAGACTAGACTTCATTCGGATACGGCTTTCTGACATGCACTTACCATTTTCTTCCTTTGTACAAGTAGTACCTGACGAACGTTCCAAATGCCATGAGGTTTCCCCCCTTTATGCGCTTGGAGTCCCTGCGCCTGAGCATGTGGCCAAACGGCGGCCATGTCTACGTGACCACTTATTTGGTACTATTCCCACCGTTATTACGGTTTCTGTCGCTCCGCATTTCTAAGGTGAGCATCTCGTATATATCTTATATGGTCTTTGTGTTCATGGTTAATCATCCCATCCTCTTCTCAGAGGAAATCTGCTTTGTGTTTATCAAATTACTTCTCGTAGGCACACAGGGAAGGGATGGCTGATGATGATAGGTTGGATTATCCACACCCCCCGGACTTGCTGTCAACAGAAATGATCCATAATAATCTGAAGAAAGTTGAAATAAAGAAGTACGGAGTTTTGAATGCGGAGCTCGACCTCATAAAGTTCTTGCTGAAGAATGCGGTGAGTCTGGAAAAACTCAGCATAAAATGGTGTGCTTGCGTAGGTGCTTCGCGCAGAAAATCTCTGAGAAACACAATAAGATCGTACCCACTAGCCAGCCAGAATCTCGAGCTGTACATACACTGAATAATTCTCGGATCAATCTGACTTTTCAGCCTTCCAGCAGTCAAATGGCTGGAGTGCTCAGATAAGCGTAAATTGATATGTTTCTTTTGTTTACAGTGAGTGAACTATGAACTTTGTAGTATGTGCTGCACGCAATTCCAACTTCGAAGTTATTACACATCTTTTATCCGACTTGAAATTACAATAAGTTACTTCCTAATTTGTAGCAACCTTCTAAAGTAGCTGTTTCTTTGGATATTAATATTCACCTCCGTGGAATATGGTGTTGCATATGCCTAGTATGGATTGATGAACACAGATTTGAATAGCTGTTTGTTACCTCCTCTTGGTTTGCTTTTATGCTCTGATATATCATGCACAACTGCAGACAAATAATAGCTCATGGGAGGGTTAGTTAATAAAACCAAGAACACTGCCAAGTGATGCTTTTTTGTTGCCACTCCACATTATGCAGTGATTCGAACCGAGGCCAGCCTGAGCCCATAAATTTATGTCACAGACTTCCTATAGATATTGTACCTTGAAAACATCCTCTTAAATACTATTTCTGGTCTCACAAAGTGAACAGATGGAAATTCTCGCATTCTTATGCTTTCATTGTGTCACAAAGATGGACAAGACGATGACAAATATTTAACAGCTATGAAGATGTTGTTGTTTAGACGTGATAGAACATACAGTAGTTTCTAATATAGGAACCAAGTAGTTTGACACAATCACGGCATCTTAGTCAAAATGGAGTAAGGAGTAGGCCAAGTATATATCCCCGCTTGTTCCCTCGACAAGATATTCACATTGGGAAAAAGTCTGTCACTTGATTGTCTAGTCGTATCACTTTAATTGGGAAGAAAGTTAAGTTAATTCTTCATGTTGTGATGAAAAAGCCTGATATATAAGTAACTCGGTTACTTTTTTTGTTGAGTTGATGGCAAAATTCTCTAAAATTTTGTACATCACCTTCAAAGTTTCGTAAAACATTGTCGCGACGAAGTTGTCAATGATTCATCTATAACACTTCGATCACCAATTTCATGAGCTTTTCTTTCCTACGTTATTCCACGAAGACGATCCATTCCGGAAGTGCACCTATGCCAATCTAGCCACATCTCTTACGAGCGGTTCTTCTTGTCATCCTAATTGGATGGACGTCCATTAGCAGTACGCTCTGTTTTGCTCTTGGTTTGAGCAAGTAATGGCTACGAGCTGCGAGATTTTCAAGAAAGAGAAGTGCTCTTTTGGCCATGGACCTGACAGAATAGATGAGAGAGGGATTTGTGTTTAAGCAACAAGTACGCGTAGTGCTCTTTTGTCGTCCTTAATTTCCAGTAGAGTGCAGAGAATGGACACTTCAGGAATTCGCATCAGAGTTCTTTGTTCTAGTACAAGCCATGGCAAAAGTGTCCAAGTGACAGAAGTTTGGAAGATATTGACAAGAAAAGAATAATACCATCCGCGCACACTTTTTTATCGTGTGCAATCCATATAAATCCAACTTGAGATCATTCCCCAACGAGCACAGAACAGTTCAATGGAGATGTCTCTCGTGCGCCAGAGTTCTTTCAACATAGCTTCGCCACGCCAAATGACCAGCGTCCCATATGTAAGTCTACCTCGCCAACAGAGACCATTGCCGGCAAGGGTACATCTCCAGCGGTGGCATGGCGGGCAACAACAGGTTATTTTGGGCAGATCGAGGAAGCTAGAGAAGCTAGAAATCGGTGGGAGATCCTTCTTAAATGGACCATTCAAAGGAGGTAGAGCCCCTCAAGCTATGGCCTATGAAAAGCCAGGAATGTTTCCCGAGTTTGAGGTACCGTACCATTCAGTATTGTGTGTGATTACTGTAGTAGGTATTCTTCGATTCATCATCTCAATTTGTGGCAAGCCAGCTTCAGTGGAATAGAATGAATCCTTTTCCGCGAAGATAAGACAAGACACCAATAAAAAGGATATTTTAAGAAAACATCAATGACAACCACTGCATGCGCATGGTTGAGAGTTCCCACCTTTAATAGAAAATAAGATATGTTATTGAAGATCTAAGAAAAAATAATTAATAGGATTCTATCATTTTCTAACATAAATGAATTTTCTTTCTATTGATCCATAATCTTAATTAGAATCAAATTAAAATTTTAATATATCTTATCTTAAGTTAATAGAACCATGTAATCTATAATTTATTTATTTATTTATTTATTTATGGGTAAAGATAATTACTAAGCTGGAGCATGTGAGATTGTGAGGAAACGTGAAAGGAATTATTCTCACATGATTAAAATATTAAATAGTCGAATTATTTATTACCGATTTAAGCTTTTGTGTCTCCTCTGCCCCGTTCTTCCCCGTAGGGATCTGGGAATTTAAACAATAATTTGAAACCCGAGCTAAAGAAGGATCTGAGACTTCTTGTTTGGCGTTGCAGACAGACACACACGCAGACGAGGAAAAGATGCTGGCAAACTACGTGCCAGTGTTTGTGATGCTCCCTGTAAGCTCCTCTTCTCTTGAACGGCTAAGTGGGCTCAAAATGCACCACATCTTTAACCACCACTTGCACTGACACCATACTATGTATACACTCTTTAATCTGAGCATGTCCAACAGCTGGATGTCGTCTCAGTTGACAACACGCTCAAGAAGCCAGAAGAGCTGAGGAAGCGGCTTAAGCATCTGAGGAACGCCAACGTCGATGGGGTGATGGTAGATGTTTGGTGGGGCATCGTGGAAGGCAAGGGTCCCAAGCTCTATGACTGGAGCGCCTACAAGGATTTGTTCCGGATGGTTCAGGAAGAAGGGCTCAAGTTGCAGGCCATCATGTCATTCCATAATTGTGTGGAGGGCACCGTGAATATCCCGATGCCGCCATGGATTCTTGAGGTGGGCAAGTCAAACCCGGATATCTATTACACCAACCGGCGTGGCACGAGGAATCAGGAGTACCTCACCATCGGAGTAGATAACCAACCCGTATTCCAAGAACGCACTGCCGTGGAGGTGTGACTTGCAACCTCACATTCTTTCTGATATTATAACCTTAGTGGGTCGTGCTTTGCACTGTTTTGTCATCGAACTTCTGTCATGTCTAACCGAGCAAAATGACTCCTGACTGTAGCGAGGATGTTGTTGATATAAATCTTCATATCCATTACACAAATTTCAGCAAAGAGAAATGAAAATGGAACCATATGAGAGAGGCTGTAAATTCTGAAAGCCAGAAAATATATGTTATTTGTGTGCAGGTTTACCGAGACTTCATGAAGAGCTTCAGAGAGAACATGGCAAATTTTCTGGATGCCGGCGTCATTACCGACGTAGAGGTGGGTCTTGGCCCTTCTGGAGAATTGAGGTACCCCTCGTATCCTGAGGCACAGGGTTGGGCTTTCCCCGGCATCGGGGAGTTTCAGGTGAGATTGTTTTGCTTTGGCTAATCTTCTCTTTTTCTCTTTTAGCTTGTTGTGCATGGCTAACACTCCATCTTTTGCAGTGCTACGATAAATATATGAAGGGAGAGTTCAAAGAGGCTGCAACGGTGGCAGGACATCCTGAGTGGGACTTACCGGATGATGCAGGTGAATACAACTCCAGTCCAAAGTCAACCAAGTTCTTCGCAGCAAAAGGGACATATCTGATGAACTCGGGGAAATTCTTCCTAACTTGGTACTCCAACAAGTTGATAATGCATGGAGACCAGATCCTGGATGCGGCTAACAAGGCCTTCCTAGGTTGCAAAGTCAAGATCGTCGCCAAGGCAAGTGCATGTACTCGCACATCGTCTTCACACCATTAGCCAGACTTGTTTTGTGCACTGTCATGACTTCCGTCGCAGATAGCTGGCATACACTGGTGGTACAAGGACGACAGCCATGCAGCAGAGCTGACTGCAGGATACTACAACCTGAACGATCGCGACGGCTACAGACCAATCGCCAGAATGCTGGCGAGACATGATGCCATCCTTAACTTCACCTGCGCCGAGATGATAAATTCTGAGCAGATAAAGATGGCAATGAGTGGGGCTGAGGAGCTGGTTCAACAGGTAATTAAAGTTGGTTTTGGAGGCGGGACTCCACGGATGCATGGATGGTTCATCGTTTGCGATTGTCTCCAGGTATTCAGTGCAGCATGGAGGGAGGGGATCGAGGTGGCGTGTGAAAATGCACTCAGTAGATACGATAGAAGGGGATACAACCAAATTTTGAGGAATTCAAGGCCACAAGGGATCGACCGAAGTGGCAAGCCACAACGAAGGGTGTTTGCGATGACATATCTTCGACTGTCCGATGAGCTACTCAAGATGGTAAACTTCAGGATATTCAGGACATTCGTGAGGAGGATGCATGCCGACCAGGTAATATCACATTTGGATTTCTAAGCTCAAGGAAAGTGACCCATCGACTGCGGCTCATTACTAGCAAGCAATAGCACTTGGAGTTTGCTGCTAAATTTGTGGTGTCTTTACAGGAGTGTAGTACTCTGAAGAAGTTGAGTTTGCTGCTAATTGGTGGTGTTTTTAACAGGATTATTGCCCGGATCCATGGAAGTACTACAAACCTATTACAGCTATGCAAAGATCCAAGGCAGCGACACCAATGGATAAAATCTTGGAAGCAACAGAGCCGACTCCACCATACTCGTTTGATCCTGAAACTGATACGAGTGTCGGTGGCGCTTATGCTGAAATCATCGATACATTATTCGGCCTATTCGATTAAGATACCGCATAATGCTAGGAAAGAGGATATGGAGTTAATAATAAGATCCCGCTGAAGGGTGAACTTGTCGTCACCATTAACTACATTTGGATGGCGCACACTGTGAAATCCAACAACAGGAGTGCTTCAGTTCATATGGACTCGAATCCTCTCGTTACTGAAACGAACTCCATATGATATTTCTTTGGTATCACAGTATCTGAGCCACTTTCAATGTTATGGCCCCAACTGCCGTTGGTAAAGTCGATGACATTGGATAATTAGTGATATTAAGGGAAGCTGATTTATCATACATACATCTCTCTATTATTATTACTATTACTATTACTATTATTATTATTATTATTATTATTATTATTTTTACAGCATGCATGTTTTCATCGAAGCGTTCTTAACTTACTCATGCACTATAAATCGTTAATAACTATTTGGCAGAAACACAAAGAAAATAATCTTCTTACATCTGCTTATTCCAGCCTTGGGTCCACCGAATCATGTAAAAGTTAGTGGCACATATGACCTCCCGTATTTTTTACCGTGAAATGTGAGCGGATACGTAATTGATATACTCATTACGAGTGGCAAAAATCAGGTCAAGGTCAACCAAATATGTTGTTCTATCTTATTCTTCCTCCATTCTGAAATGTTGACTTTCTATTATTGACATGATGGTTAGGCATTCGAAACTCTCTTCCGCATGCTTGTTGAGGTTGGTGTCATTGAATTTTCAGTTGTCAAATTGCAATTAGAGAGCACCAGCGAGATTTCTAATAGAATTAGAGAGCACTAGAGAATATAGAAATTGGGGGAGAAGAACGAAATGAAGAGGGGATATTTATAGATTTTTCGTAATTTTTTTTATCCAAAATGTTATTCTAACTAAGTGTTATTTTGTTATTAGCAGGGTAAAATTATTATTTTAATTCAGAATTTATATTTTATTTTTAAAATTTCTGAAATATCCTTCTAACTAGCTATTGTAAAGGGTAGAATGATCTTTTGATCTTACCAAAGCACCGATTCTACCATAACACATGGATAATATAAAGACCATTCTCAATGATCGCTTTATTATGTTTTCTACTATCATTACTTAATACTTTCTTATCAAGTAGCGTGATCGTCCAACTTCCGATGATATTTGGATTACTTTGGTAACCATTGAATTGAGTATGCATAGTATAGAGTATATGAAACTGAGAAGAATGCAAACAAGACTGCTAACTACTATTACCTCACTAATCGGGAACCTCACATTGCTAATTGCTATTACCTCACTACTTCTCATTGCTAACTATTATTACTTCACCACTCGATAACTTCACTCTATACTACTCGCTTATTCTGCTTCCTCACTATTGACTCTTGGGACGTGCTTCTTGCTTTCTTTCCTACAAAACTCACTTATTGAATTTCGAATTAATTCATGTTAGCATTATGATAGCTATTACTTATTGCCTAAAGCTAATTTGATTGCTTGTCCCCTTGTTTGTTCTTCTAACTTTAAAGAATTGAATTGAGGCCCCTTGCATCATTACATGTTCTAGTAGAATTCAGCGCGGAAGTCACGATAATGCTTTCTTCACATAATATAGTGGGATATTTGATTCTATGTTAAAATTTTGGGATGGACTTAGAAAGATAGAAATTTACTTTTATATGATTCCCCTATGATCTTATGAAAGAAATCAAAATAAAAAAGATATATTAAAGCAAAAGAACGAAATGAAAGATTTTTCAGCTCAATTGAAAGTTCATAGTCTATAGCACTAATTTGTGCTTTGGAGAGATGATTATTGGCCAACCTGGGTTCGAAGAACTCCCTTTATTCTAGCAGAAAACCTTAGAACATTCATCTTTTTAGGGCAAACAAACTATAGGCGATACAAGTAGCAAGCATAGATAATTGTTTCAATTGGGGTGGTGCACACCGAGCCCCTCCGAGGTAACTCTAAACTCTCGAGGAGGAAAATTCCTTTCAAGGCAAGTTGACCCTCCTAATCACCTATAATTTCTACATCTTCATTGTCTTTGGGGGTCGAATCGATAGTCGAAGCTTTTGTCGGTAGCTTAGGCTCCTAAATAGTTGAGGATTGGGTAGGCATACCCTTAGCAACCTGGGCATTGGTGGTGTTTGATATCAACTCCTAAAGACTAAGTGAGTCCCCTTCCGTAGGCACCCCTCCCTCGACTTCATCGTTGGCCTTAATGACTCCTCCCTTTGTATAGATGATCATCTTGCTTTGGTCATCAATGTCACTTAGCCGACTATAACAACTTTACTATTAGTGGAACACTTGTCGATGTGATCTTTGGGGAGCTCAATGCTGAGGAGGTCATACGTGGCCTTAGAGATTGCAAGCTCATGGTTGAAGGTAAAAGAGTTGTGTCTTAGTTTTGCTAATCCCTTCTTAAAGCCTTTAGAAGCCTTATACTTTTTCACCCCACAAGCCTCAACATCTACTTCTCGATCATCGACTTCCTCCATCTGTTGAGCCATAGCTTCAATTACACGTCGGAGGTTGTCGATTTCTATCTTTAAAGTCAAGTTCTCTCAACTGAGGTGCTTGACATCCCTTGGCATCCAGCACCTAATAGAACTCCGGATTACTTCTACCTTTGTTACCTTGGTAGCTTACGTCGTTGCCTTTTCTTATTGCCACAAGATCATGTCCTCGGTTTTGTACTTATGCTCCTTATTCCCAAACCGAGTCCAGAATCAGGATGACTCTTCTTCCATAAGATTGCTTGACAATTGTGTTATCTTGCTTCTTCTTGAGAGATGCAACCTATCAGAGGAGACTACCAACAATAGCTGCTAAATCTCGGGCCTAATTGAGGATGAAGGTCATGAATTGCTTATGTTGTTGCATTCATCAATTTCAAGTCAAACCATTCGAAGAGATAAGTCATTCGAGAGAAAATGAATGTTTTTCATAACAACTCCTTATGTCCATATGAAAGGAGGTCTTTGGTAGCCCATAAATAAAGGCCCTTAGTCAAGCTTGGGTGCAAGAGGCATCGGTTCTAGTAGGTGGCCTCCCTTGGAATCTCTCATGGTTAGTTGGCAAGGGTCATACACTAGTTGGGGGTGTAGACCCTTGCATCGTCTTCCAATGATCAACCCATCTCCGAGACATAGAGATAGAAAGTCTATCGGATCGATAAAAAGTTCAATATCACTGAGGACAATGAGCCATTATGGGTGGTCAGATATTCCCCTCTCATGTCACCATGTAACGTATGGGAGGAAGGTACTCCTTGCTATTATTGTTGTTGTTCCTCACCATGTAGCTCTTGTTGGCAAGGTTCCTCATGATGATCCTCTACATGTTGACCCCTAGGGTAGGGGGGAGCCAGACCCTTGAGAGGAGCTCATAGATTAATATACATCCTCCTCGTGCCTTCGCTAGCTTGGTGGGGGTGATGAAGGAGGAGGAGGGTGCTTTTGCCTAGCATGGGGGGTTGATAACCCTCTCCCTTCATTAAGAAGTTGATAATGCCCCCCACTCTTCCTAGTGGGCCCTTGATGCCTTTCCTCAATGAACTATAGCCTTAACCACACTCCCCGATGGCTAGAAGCAATCCCGAAGATTCTATCAGAGATCCATTTCTACAAAAGCAAATTAAAGGTCTGACAGCCCAAATAAGACTTTAAAAGTGAAACTCCAACTACTTACCCCAAGGAGCTGAGCTTAGTCTTGCATTGATGTGTCAATCTATGCTCATCGATGGTAGTGGACTTAAATAAGGTTAGAGAGTAAAAAAAAACTACTCTTTTTTTTACTCGTGCAACCTTGGAGTGACATTGAAAAACTTATAAATGGACCAATCCAAGCTGATCGGCCAATCATTTCTTGAAGAAATTAAAAAAACCTCTTCTTCCAAGCCTTACAAGGAGTTAGAGCACCCACAAACCTACAACTAGGTTGAATAGAAAGGAAATAGGTTGACCTCTTGAAGCACAAGCTATAATAGACTGACAGGAGGGTGAATGTTAGGGTAATATAAAGCCTTCCATATTCCCTAATGAATGCCACAAGACATTGTCATGAATTCAATGTCATCTACATGGGTAAGAACTTTCAGAAGTTGAATGCCTCAATGAAAAAGAGGTGGAGGGGAAAGTGAATCCCTGCCTCCAATGCATCATTGTTTATGCAAAACATATGATGCAAAACATAAGATCACTCATTCGATTGAGTATGCACAAACTTAATTTCGGTCGATATATAGAGTACCCCCTAGAAAATCTTTAGGTGGGGGGTTAATACCACTAAGTCTGATCTTTATTAGGGGTGGTGACAAATTGACATGATTGGCGTGATTGACTTAGCTCCCTCCTAAGTCTGATCTTCATTGGCGTACCCACTAAGTCTGATCTTCAAGAGGACAACCTTCATTGGCGTGATTGACTTAGCTCCCTCCAAAGACAAGTTTTTCATGATTGACACCAAGGGTGGTGACAAATTGGTGATATGACGCTTAACCATCATGATATGACGCTTAACCATGCATGGACTGATAGCCTTATTTGTTCTTGGTCACGCATGCGCCGATACTGACACATGCTTCCGAATCAAACAGAATAATGTTCAACAAAGAGTGAAGTTATTTTGTTCTTGGTCACGCCATTAGAAGTGCCGATACCATCTCCATGTTGGAATATGCACTGCGATGTTCTAGCCATGTTCAGGACCATATCAGCAAATCCACGAGAGAGTTGAGTTCTCCAGCACTCCTCGTTCAACTTCTTCAATGAGTGGCTCAGCATGTCCCTTATGCGTTCGATCGCAGCCCGCTCGGTCTCACCCGATTCATTCATGCGGCACTGGACTGATTTGGGCGTGTCCCCTCTCTCCATCTCAGCCTACATACATATATGCACTTACGATTGAGAAGACGTAGGGTCTTTGCAACCCCCCACAGAAGCATGATTGTTTATACCTTTGAAGTACCCAAGTCATTGCTGAGGCGAACAATGAGTGAGGACCAATATATAAGTTGGAAACCTCCTTGTTGCAGCAAACTAGTAGAGTTGTCGCTTAAAGTGTTTCCTGAGAGACAATATGCATGAGACATTGCTATCGGACCACCAACTGATATCCACGAATTCTCAAGGTACTCCTCAAGTGTAGGTTTGTAACCTTTGTGAAACCATTCTGCCTCGGTTAAGTATGCTTCACAGAGACTCTCCCACTGCATGCAAAAAGATCACTTCATCGTCAGGCATCAGAAGAGAAGGTAAAAAAGATTTGGAAGCTTTAGGTTTCAGTACCACCTCTTTCCTAAACAAGGCCGTTGCATCCCACCCATGATCCTTCTCAATATCAGCAGCAGTCTCATTGACAAAGTTGTGCAAGGCCAAGAAACAGCACTTCAAGTAATCCGGAAGGGTATCCATAGCCTTGAGATCCCAACTGAGAAGGAAAAAAGTGAAAGGTTATTACTGGTGTTATTTGCGTGAAAGCATGCATCGCAAGCTTTTAACGCACGCATGATGAGAAATTTGACTTCGTACGCTTTGACAGCTGCCGTGAAGAGCTTGACTTCTTCAGGCAAACCATAGACATCATATACGTCATCGATGACTGTAAGAATGCAGATCAGCTTGGTGAGACCCACTCTACACTTGGAGAACTGGGGCTCGTGGGCGATTCCGACAGCCCACAAATAATTTTCGAGTAATCTGTCTCTGGAGAACTTGAGCTTCTGCGCCAGACCCAGTTCATTCCACCACCTAACAGAAATAAAAACTTCAGGATCTACCGCAAACAAATTCCATGGACAGACATATTACTCGCGGTGGTCGTTATCTTCACATCTGAAATATGAGAAACGTAGGCTTTCGTGTAGTTGCAAGATATGC
>CM017193.1:30121726-30249226 GCA_004837865.1 Musa balbisiana | reverse complement strand
ACATCATCTGATAAAAAAATTAATATTAAAAAAATTCTATAAAATATCTAAAAAAATAAGAGTCGAAACTTAACCAGCAAAGATGCCTGTCCAGCTGGAACAAGTTGTCTCCTTCCGGCACCTGACGTGTCTCTTTTCGTTTAATGCAGATATGTGGATGAGGTCGAGAGCCACCTGACGTGTCTCTTTTTTTTTTCTTTCGGTGCCTCCTCCCGGCACCTGACGTGTCTCTTTTCGTTTAATGCAGATATGTGGATGAGGTCGAGAGCCACCTGACGTGTCTCTAACAACTGCCCCTTTTATTGTATTTTTCTGTTACTACAGACACGTGAACGAGGTGAAGAGCCAGCTGACGTTTTTCGTTCCGGCAAAACAGAGTAACAAGTGGATGGGACTTAAGACACCACTTGTTGTCCTTGTCAAACTCAAACAGGTTAGCTAACGTGGGACTGGCCGGCGACTTGCCGTCACACTGGCGAAGATTGATGTGCTCCCCCCACCCTCTGTAATTTTGCTCAGCCTACGTGCCATTATGCCGGAGAACCATAGATCTAAAATGGCATTACTGACGCTTCTCATGTGCGAAAGGAGAGCATGACATTGACATATTGTGTTCCGGTTACCTAGTTTGTCAATACATGTTGTTATCGTGGATAAAAGACATACTATGTTCCTGTGACCTAGTTTGTCAATACATGTTGTTACCGTGGATAAAAGACATACTATGTTCTCGTGACCTAGTTTGTCAATACATGTTGTTATCGTGGATAAAAGACATACTATGTTCCCGTGACCTAGTTTGTCAATACATGCTGTTACCGTGGATAAAAGAGATACTATGTTCGCGTGACTTAGTTTGTCAATACATGTTGTTACCGTGGATAAAAGACATATTATGTTCCCGTGACCTAGTTTGTCGATACATGCTGTTACCGTGGATAAAAGACATACTATGTTCCCGTGACCTAGTTTGTTAATACATGCTATTACCGTGGATAAAAGACATACTATGTTCCCATGACCTAGTTTGTCCATACATACATTGTTCTATGGACGGAAGACAGCATGATACTAACATATTATGTTCCCGTTACTTAGTTTATCTATATAAGACAGCATGATATTGACATATTATATTTTTCCATTACCTAGGTTAACTACTATACATGCTGTCTATATATATGCTGTTACTATAATAAACATAAAATTCATAATATATTATTATTTTATAAAACAAATAATATCAAATTTTAAAATTAAATAATAATATATCTAAATATTATAATACGTATCTTTGGATTTTTTTTAATTTTTTTTCTAATCTATAAGCGTATCATCGTCGGATCCAAGATATGTAGTGATACAAATCTGAAAACTAGACTCGCTTTTTTTTCTCTTTTTATCTCTCACATGATTAGAGGATATGAGAGAAGATTTGTAATCTTTCAATTATGTCATGTATCAAGACATCCTCATACCCACGTATTCGTGTATTCAATTATGGTGTATTTGTGTTGTGTTAAGTCTCTAGGAGATGCTGTATATTTATAGGTGAGAGTAGAGAGTTTAAGATAAGTAACTAAGGGAGTCCCCCATCAAGGTCATCTCCTAAAAATCCTTTCATAATTAGACTTCCATTCTGTTGGCTAATAATCATCATTAGAATCTAATCATATTCATAATATATCTTACCTAATTAGATAGGGTCACATAATATAATATTCTTTCATTTGACCCATTAATTAGTAAGATACAAAAGGGTTTAAAATTAAAAATAAATAAAATAAAATTTATTTAAAAATAATTTTATCTAATTGGATTCTTAATTTTAAAAAATCATTTATACCCATGCAAATTTAAAAGAAATAGGCTAATAAGTCTAATAAATATAATAATACTATATTAAGTTTGACTAGTAATATGAGTAATAATGGTTGTATATACAACAATATTGTTAGCATTTCTTAATGCGTTCAAAATAATCTTTGTAATTTATTTTGTCAAGACAATCTTGTTATTGCATTCAGCCATAATATGTACATATATAATTATAAATAGAATAGCATAAATAAATAACTTTTAAGTACATAAGCAAGAATATCGATTATAATGTCTACTCAAACATTATCTTTTATAAGTTTCTCATAAAACCAATTAAAAGAACATGTTCTTTCAAATACTTTAGGCTATAAGTCCTAATTGAATATATCAACAATTAATATAGTGGAACTCAAGTTATTTAATTGATATTAATTATTTTTAGACTCTTTTCTATAACCATCAAGTATTTTATACCATAATACATAAAGTTGCACTAGTAGTTACTATTTTTAAAGAAGAAAGCTATTGTGATATGTCACAAAGTATGTTCAGCGACTTGATAATTGAGTTTAACCACATCTCTTGAGATAAAATTTTGTAATTATAAAGCTTAATTAGTAGCTTCAAAATATGCCACAAAATCAATTCTATCATTAATAATATATTATTTTTTTCCCATAAATTCTCACTCCAATGGATATAGATATAAACTATAAAGTGGACTTCCTATTATCAAAACAATTTACAAAATCAATATTTGAAAAATATCATCATTTCAAGCTGATCTAATTTCATATATGTGAGCATAAAATCCTTTGTCCCTTCTAAATATCTCATTATTTTCTATGTAGTCATTTAGTGTTTTTATTTCTAGGTAACTTTAGTATCTATCCAGTATTTCAATTATAAAACTGATATTTGACATGGCATAAGCTTAAGCATATAACAAACTTTCAACTACGTATACATAAATAATATATTTTTATTTGATTCTTTATTAATTTATTTTAAAAATAATTATTATAATTAAAACTTTACTTTTATCATTTGTTGAATAAAACTATATACTAAATCTTTCCGAGACTCGAAAAATATATCTTTTTTGAGATAGTCATAACAATCCTTGAGATGCCTCATTTATATTAATCATCTTAAAATTCATGGTGAAAAATTTCTTTGTTTAGTACAATAAACCAATATCACAACTAGTAAACAAAATATAATGATTGGTTACACCACCCCACCCCCCCATAATAAATAAAAAAATTGATTATAATGAATGATGAACTTAATGAGAATGATTATATTATTATTAAATAAAATATTTAATAATAATGGTTACATTCTCCCACTTGATCCATACATTTAGTTTAATAATTTGAATTAATCTTTATCGAATAATTTTCTTAAGAAACAAATACATGAATCATGACAATAAGTCCTCTAAGAGCAAGTATTATCATCAATGTATCACGATGCATTTAATTTCTTAATCTTAATATAGTAATATTACTTAATGAATAAACCTTATGATTATTCTTGGTCCAATTCTAATATATTTTCTCAAAATAATATGCACATGAATGAGAAAATGTCACAATATATAAGAGTTTCAATATTATTACAAGTAGAACCAAGTCTCATTTTCTTTAAATGATCCTTAAATTTTAGATGTGGCATGTCTTTAGTCAAAGGATCAACAATCATCAATTTAGTGCTAATATGCTCAATGACCACTTTCTTTTCTTTTACATGTTTTCTTATGGTTAAATACTTAATGTCGATGTGTTTACTTCGACTTCCACTTTTTTATTTTAAGCCATAAAAATAACAATTGAATTATCGTAGAAAATTCTTAATGGCTTAGAAATAAAATCAATTATTCTAAGCACAAAAATGAAACTCTTAAGTCATACACTATGTAAAGTAGCCTCAAAACATGAGATAAACTCAACTTCCATAGTAAAAGTAGCAATTAAGGTCCGCTTAGAGCTTCTCCAAGAAATAGCTCCACCAACCATCATAAAAATATATCATGATGTTGATTTATGAGAATCAACACAACCAGCGAAGTCTGAATCTGAGTAACCAATCACATCTAGATTGTTTGTATCTTTACACATAAGTATATAATCTTTGGTTCCTTGTAGATACCTCATCACTTTCTTTGTAGCTCTCTAGTGGTCCATACTTGGATTACTTTGATATCGACCTAGCATCCCCACAACAAATGCAATATCATGTCTATACATACTTGAGCATACATAAGGCTTCCTACGGCAGAAGCATATGAGATGTTTTTTATTGATTCCCTTTCAAAGTTATTCTTTGAGAATTGGTTCAAATTGAACTATCACCTTTTATAATGGGAGTAACACTTGGTGAACAATCCTTCATCCGAAATCTTTCTAAAAGTTTATCGATATAGATTTCTTGTGATAGACTTAAAATGCCTCGAGGTCTATCTCTATAAATCTTAATACCAATAATATAAGATGCTTCACCCATATCCTTCATGTCAAAATTTTTAGAAAGAAATTGTTTCACCTCATGCAATAAACCCTTATCGTTAGTTGCAAGCAAAATATCATCTACGTATAAAAACAAAAAACATATTTTACTCCCACTAACCTTCTGGTATATATATTGATCTATGAAATTTTCAACAAATCTGAATGAAGAAATCACTTTATAAAATTTAAAATATCATTGGCATAAGGCTTATTTTAAACTGTATATAAACTTCTTAAGTTTACAAACCAAGTATTCAACAACACTAGAGGAGAAATCTTCATGTTGTTTCATATAAACTTCTTCCTCTAGATCTCCATTAAGAAATGCCATTTTCACATCTATTTGTTGTAACTCAAGGTCAAAATGAGCAACCAATGCTAAAATGATGCGAAGAGAATCTTTCTTAGATATAGGAGAAAACGTTTCTATATAATCGATTCCCTCTTTTTGAATAAATCCTTTTGCAATAAGTATTGTATTATATCTCTCAATGTTGCATAACGATTATTTCTTAGTTTTAAACACCCATTTGCAACCAATAGCCTTTGCTTCATTAGGAAACTCTACAAGATCCAATACTCCATTGCTCTTCATAGAATTCATCTCTTCTTTCATGGCATCATGCCACAAATTTGATTCTTTACAACTAATGGCTTGTGAAAAGGTTTCAGGATTAATTTTGGCTCTAATATTATAGTTAGATTCTTGTAGATATACAACATAATCACTAGGAATTACTGATCTTTTATTTCTAGTAGATCTTCTTAATGGTGTACTAATGTTTCCCTAAGGAACTTGTGGTTCATCTAGTTGTTCAAGAGCTTATTGTAATTCCTGAACTGCTTGATCTATTAGAATATTGTCAGCAATTTATGGAATTTCAATGATTAGTTATTCAGCACCAGTTTGTATTTGAGGAGTGCTATGAACTATAACCAATCTATCATTTGATGTGGAAGGTTAATATTCTATATGATCATATGTAGAAACTATGTTCATGAAATAATTGCTCTTACTAATCATGTCATCCTCAAGAAATTTAGCATTTCTTAATTTCATAATCCTAGTTGTGTGAGATGGACAATAGAGCATATAACCTTTGGACTTTTCGGTATATGCAATGAAATATCCACTAATAGTCCTCAGGTCCAATTTCTTCTCTTATGGATTATATATCCTGACCTCAGACAGACATCCTCAAATGCGTATATGTCGCAAACTTAGTTTCTAACCTTTCTATAATTCAAATGGTGTCTTTTGAACAGTTTTGATTGGAACTCGGTTTAATATATACACAGCCATCTTTATTGCTTCAATCCACAAGAACTTAGGAAGATTGGAGTTACTAAGCATACTCTACACCATGTCTAATAATGTTCAGTTTCTTCTTTTTTCAATACCATTCTAGTCTGAAGAACCTGACATAGTGTATTGGGCAACAATCCCATGTTTCTAAATAAACTTAGCAAAAGGACCAAGTGCTTGTCTATTTTTTGTATATCTACCATAATATTCTCCACCTCTATCTAATCTCACAATTTTAATTTGCTTACCACATTGGTTTTCAACTTCAACCTTAAAGACTTTAAAAGCATCCAATGCTTCATTTTTGTTACGAAGCAAATATATATATATATATATATATATATATATATATATATATATATATATATATATATATTGTGAGTAATCATCTATAAAGGAGATGAAGTATTTCTAACCATGTGTGTCCATGTCTGGACAACATATATCAGTATGAATGATCTCTAATATGTTTGGACTCTTATTAGCACCCTTTTTAGACTTATTGTTCTGCTTTCCCTTAATATAATCCACACAAGTCTTAAAATTAGTAAAATCAAGAGTAATAATAAATTAAATGATGTGCCTTGAAAATTAAAGGAATATCCAACTAGTACGAGTTTGGAAACACAAATTAAGTTTCATGAGAAACTTGGTACATAAAAAGTCCTTTCCAATTTTAAAACAAAACCACTACTTAAAGTTAAAATGAATATTCTAATTACCTCCACATGTGAGCTCATCTTATTAACTGATAAGATGCTTTGCTCACTTTCCACTGGCTTCCTTAGGTTTTACATGCCCTGCAAAGAGTTTACAATATGGATTGTTGATCCAGAGTCAATCCACCAGGTGTTAATATTAACATTAATCATATTAGAATCATAACATACAAACGAGGTTGATTTACCTTTCTTTTCAAGCCATTGTTGGAATTTTATATATTCCTTCTTTATGTGTCCCTTCCTTTTACAAAAACAACACTTTGCTTCTTTCTTGATATCAGCTTAGGGTGGTATTTTACATTTTTCCTACTAATGAGCTTTTTTATTGGCTTAATTTTTATCGGTTTTATTCTTTCCACGAGTGGTTACTACCAATGCACTCTCACCCAGTTTCATCACTAGCCTCTCTTCTTCCTAAATACACATGATCATTAATTCATTGATTGACCATTTGTTCTTATGTGTGTTGTATGAAATCTTAAAGGGCCCATATTTATGTGGAAGGGTGTTTAGAATATAGTGCACCAGGAAATATTATGATATATTAACCTCGAGTTTCTTAAGTTGAGCCACAATATCTCGCATTTGTATTATATGCTCACGCACACTCTTTATGTTGGTGAGTCTAAGGGATGAGAATTTCATTATTAGAGTACCTATTAGTGCCTTTTCCGAAGTGACGAATTGCTCATCGATGGCTTGTAGCAAGTCTCGGCCTTTTTATACTGGTCAATAAAACCACGTATGCCAACAGTTATCTTAGTCTTGATAAACATCATGCTGAGCCGATTGGATCGCTCCCATCGTTCATATAACGCGACCTCACCTGGAGTGCTAGTATTAGTGACTGTAGGTGGTTCGTCTTTCTTAATAGTATAATCAATATCCATCCATCCTAAATGGAGGAGAACTCTCATTCCATATCTTATAATTATCACCACTAAGTTTAGGAATGTCACATCGAATATTAGAAAAATTAACAGAAACTATATAAAATCAAACATGTTTATGTCAAAATTTGAGATTTAATAATTTAAATTACATGTTTTACCAATGTGAAACACGCCAAAAGATTAATATGACGACATAACAATTACTAGTGGGGTAAATTTTTAATTCAAATATATTCAAATGATCTTTATGATAAAACTATCAAATTATATTCCAATTCATAATCCTTATGGGTAAATTATGAAAATAATATGATATTATATCTTGATTAATTATATGAATATAATAAAACATCCTATGGGATAACAATTATTATATTAAATATAATCAGTCATAATATTATGTCTAATTACTTATGTGATTCTTATTTTTAACTTTATATATAATTTTAATTAATTAAGGATGTTGTGGCTAATTCTTAATTAATTAAGATTATATGAGTCACTAGACATTTTAAACATATAAAATTGACTCGTAAGCATGAATTAATATAACCAAATACGCATACATAATATGAGCATTTTAACGACTAAAAACATTAAAAATATTATATCTTCATGATTTTCAACATGAAATATATCAAGAAGTTTCAAAAAGAAACCAAAATCAAATCATATTCATGGCATAAAAATGAAAATTCTTTCATATCAAGGCAGAGGTCAATTAGCTTTGATACCAACTGTTAGAGTTTTAATTTTGATACCAAAATTTATTTCTAAACCATTATAATAGAAACACGAGAAAAACTAATATGGAAACGAAATTGCGTACCTCCAACCATTGTTGTCAAGAATTTCAGCAATGGTTTCTTTTTGAATTTTAGTACTTCTTGACTCAAAACTCTCACTTTAGATGATGTAGAAAATCCTTTAGACTTGGAAAAAATGTTAAGCCCAAGGACCAAAACTCTCATTTATATAAATGTTCTCCCATCAAGAACATTTATTATCACTAACTCATAACGTTCAAGAATTAATTCAAATTTATAATATTTGAACTATAATAAATTTTTTTAATGATATTAAATAAAATATTTAATAATAATGATTATATTTAGAATGAAAAATTGAAATATTTAAATCATAATAATGAAAAAAATGATTATAATGAACAATGAACTCAATAAGAACGGTTACATTATTATTAAATAAAATATTTAATAATAACGGTTACAGTTATATCGGAGAACCATTGATCCAAAATGGCATGATATTGACAAATTGTGTTTCGATTACCTAGTTTGTCAATATATGTTATTACCGTGGATAAAAGACAACATGATATTGATATACTATGTTCTCGTGACCTAGTTTGTCAATATATGTTATTACCGTGGATAAAAGACAACATGATATTGATATACTATGTTCTCGTGACCTAGTTTGTCAATATATGTTATTACCGTGGATAAAAGACAACATGATATTGATATACTATGTTCTCGTGACCTAGTTTGTCAATATATGTTATTACCGTGGATAAAAGACAACATGATATTGATATACTATGTTCTCGTGACCTAGTTTGTCAATATATGTTATTACCGTGGATAAAAGACAACATGATATTGATATACTATGTTCTCGTGACCTAGTTTGTCAATATATGTTATTACCGTGGATAAAAGACAACATGATATTGATATACTATGTTCTCGTGACCTAGTTTGTCAATATATGTTATTACCGTGGATAAAAGACAACATGATATTGATATACTATGTTCTCGTGACCTAGTTTGTCAATATATGTTATTACCGTGGATAAAAGACAACATGATACTGACATATTATGTTCCCGTTACCTAGTTTGTCAATATATGTTATTACCGTGGATAAAAGACAACATGATACTGACATATTATGTTCCCGTTACCTAGTTTGTCAATATATGTTATTACCGTGGATAAAAGACAACATGATATTGATATACTATGTTCTCGTGACCTAGTTTGTCAATATATGTTATTACCGTGGATAAAAGACAACATGATACTGACATATTATGTTCCCGTTACCTAGTTTGTCAATATATGTTATTACCGTGGATAAAAGACAACATGATATTGATATACTATGTTCTCGTGACCTAGTTTGTCAATATATGTTATTACCGTGGATAAAAGACAACATGATATTGATATACTATGTTCTCGTGACCTAGTTTGTCAATATATGTTATTACCGTGGATAAAAGACAACATGATATTGATATACTATGTTCTCGTGACCTAGTTTGTCAATATATGTTATTACCGTGGATAAAAGACAACATGATATTGATATACTATGTTCTCGTGACCTAGTTTGTCAATATATGTTATTACCGTGGATAAAAGACAACATGATACTGACATATTATGTTCCCGTTACCTAGTTTGTCAATATATGTTATTACCGTGGATAAAAGACAACATGATATTGATATACTATGTTCTCGTGACCTAGTTTGGTCCATGCATACACTGTTCTGTGGATGGAAGACAACATGATATTGATATACTATGTTCTCGTGACCTAGTTTGTCAATATATGTTATTACCGTGGATAAAAGACAACATGATACTGACATATTATGTTCCCGTTACCTAGTTTGTCAATATATGTTATTACCGTGGATAAAAGACAACATGATATTGATATACTATGTTCTCGTGACCTAGTTTGTCAATATATGTTATTACCGTGGATAAAAGACAACATGATATTGATATACTATGTTCTCGTGACCTAGTTTGTCAATATATGTTATTACCGTGGATAAAAGACAACATGATATTGATATACTATGTTCTCGTGACCTAGTTTGTCAATATATGTTATTACCGTGGATAAAAGACAACATGATATTGATATACTATGTTCTCGTGACCTAGTTTGTCAATATATGTTATTACCGTGGATAAAAGACAACATGATATTGATATACTATGTTCTCGTGACCTAGTTTGTCAATATATGTTATTACCGTGGATAAAAGACAACATGATACTGACATATTATGTTCCCGTTACCTAGTTTGTCAATATATGTTATTACCGTGGATAAAAGACAACATGATACTGACATATTATGTTCCCGTTACCTAGTTTGTCAATATATGTTATTACCGTGGATAAAAGACAACATGATACTGACATATTATGTTCCCGTTACCTAGTTTGTCAATATATGTTATTACCGTGGATAAAAGACAACATGATATTGATATACTATGTTCTCGTGACCTAGTTTGTCAATATATGTTATTACCGTGGATAAGACTTTCTATTATTGAGCAAAATCTAAATCCATCTTGAACAATATCATCACTTTTAAGCTGAATCTAATTTCATATATATCGAGGCCCATTTAAAATCAGTCACTCCCTTCTAAATATCTCCTTATTTTCTTATAGTCATTAGTATTTTATTCTTAGCGTAACCTTAGTATCCTATATGGTATTTAACTGTAAAACTGATATTTGATCTGGTATAGACTTGAGCATCTAATAGACTTTCAACTACGAAATAATATTTTTTATTTGATTCTTTATTAAATTATTTTAAAAATAATTATTTAAATTAAAACTTTACTTTTATCATTTGTTGAATAAAGCTATATACTAAATCTCTCCAAGACTTGAACAGTATATCTTTTTTAAGATAGTCATAAGATGTCTCATTTATATCAATCATTTTAAAATTTATAGTGAGAAATTTCTTTGTTAAGTACAATAAACCAAGATCACCACTAGCAAACAAAATATTATCCATATATAAAACCAATATAATAAACTTGCTCCCATTAATTTTTTAATATAAATATTAATCAATAATATTTTTCTTAAATCTAAAGGAGATAATGATATTAATAAACTTTAAATACTATTGCTTAGAAGCTTGCTTAAGGTCATAAATAGATTTCTTAAATTTGCATACCAAAATTTTATATTTCTTCCATTTTCTCTATGGATCATTTAGGTTAACCCATATAAATCTATATTTCCAACCAGAAAATTTATTTTTACATCCATATGATGTAACCCAAAATCATAAGTCACTAATTTCATAATGATTCTTAACAAGTTTATTTAAAAAATAAAAAAAAATATCTTGTTATAATCAATATATTCTTTACGAGTAAAACCTTTGATCATAAGTTTGACTATTGTATCATTCGATATTATTCGAGTTATGTTTATGTAACAAACACATTCATAATTATTGGACAATTTGACAAGTTCTCAAATACCATTTTGGTTATTAATTTTAACTCTTCTTTTATTGCATGATATTACTTTTTAAAATCACTATCTTTTGTGAAAATAATGAGGGATCATTTTGATTTCTATATCATAATCTTATTCTTGTTGATATACCGCATAATAATTAGAATGATAGGATTCTTTTCTCTTTGAGATATTTTTAAAATTATCGATTGTGATTGTTCTACAAGATCATTAGTAGTGATATTAAAATTATATGGGAGTTCATTAATATTATTTTATTATTTATTTTTATCAAATTATTTAATGATTTGAGTAACAATAATCATTTGAATAATAAAGGAGGATCAACCTATATCTCCTCAATATCAAGACTAAATTTTAAGATTTTCACTTCCACTAATTCACTATTTTTTAGAAATATTACATTATTAAATTCAACTATCATTATACTATAATTAGGATAATAAAATATGTACCACTTTGAATTTTTTAGATAAATAATAAAATATTTAAAAATAGTTATTGAATCTATTTTTTTTATGTAAATTGAAGACTCTAGATGACAATTCTAAACATGTAAATATCTTAAGTAATGTTTCATATCAGTTTATAACTCAAAAAAAGTTATTGGAATTAACTTACTCAAAATATACATAATCATCCTTACAGCTTTTCATTATATTAATTCGGGTATAGAATAATAATCTATCATGCTCCTAACCATATCCATAAGAGTATGATTTTACTTTTCAATAATCCTATTCTACTGTGACATATCATATTGAACATAAATACTTTTTTTAGGAATCTAGCAAAAGAATTAGAACTATGATTGGGTTCATCATATAACTATTACAAAATTTAGAACCCCTATGATAATTTTGACTTTTTTATCTAATTATCTCTCAACTTCATTTATGTACACTTAGAGGTGTCAACAACTTGAGACCTTATATAAATTAGATATATATAGTCATATCTCAATAGATTATCTATAAAAGTGATAAAATATCTCTCTTTACTAAAATATAAATATGGAGTAACCCACATATGTAAGTATATATAATCTTAAGGAGTTTATGAAACTATATTTTATCTTAATATTTGATTGTAGTATTGTTGTAAACTCAAGATTCACATTAATTCTGCATATACCATTATACAGAATTCAATGATTAACTTTTATTGAATCATATTAAGTTTACGACTATCAAGAGAGAAATAATATCTTGACAATTCTAGATTAAAAAAATCTAAATTTTTAGAATTATAAGAATATAATATGTATTCTTAAGATCCATCAATTGAATCATCTCTAACCATACACGATAAGTACTAACTAGTATTACGTAACTTTAAGATAATTCCTTGTAATGATGAATATTTTATTCTCTTTTAGTTTTCATATTAAAATAAATCTCTATTATTGATAATATATATTGAAGCATCAAAATTAATCCATCAAGTATTAGAAAAAGATTTCTATAATGTTTGATTTGAAACATACAAAGTCAAACTTATACTTTTTCCTTTTAAACCAAACATTATAATTCTTCTTCACATGACCTTTCTTGCTATAAAAGTAGCATTTTACCGTGAAGACTTATAAACCTAGATGATTTACACTTTAACTTTCTTTTATTGTTACCCACTCCTTAAGTAGTATCCAAAATATTATGAGTCTACTATATTTTAATCTTAATTCTTTCTAAATAAATATAATAGTAGATTTATTTAAGTTTTACTTATCCTTAATTTTATTGTAGTAAATTTTAAATAAGCAAAACTAAGAAGAAATGAAATTAAGAATAAATTGTATGAGAAAAAACTCAACTATATTTATGCTCAATGTTCTTGAGCTTATAGTTTTATCAGTCATATTAAAGATATAATCTTGAATTCCTCAAATACTATCATACTGAATTTTATTCAATTCTTTTATTAATATGCCAACCAATGACTTATCCTTAAATTTAAATTAATCTTTAAAATATTTTTATACGCTAATTATAGAATGTAATAAAATATAAATATTATTAGCAAATATTATAAAACTAAGTCTTTTAGGCCTTTCCTGATTAGTTATCTCAATTATTTATTTCATAGAATTTTTAGTTATTAAGTTTGTGATCCTTTCAACTAGCTTGATCAAGGTCTTCTAATTCACCCAATGTAAATTATATATGCTCGAATCATTTAATCCAAAAAATATATAGATATTTATAAGAATATAATAAAGGAAGTACCATTATGATAATATAATATTAATATTTTAAGTTTTTCAATAAATGTTGAACTATTGATATCATCTCTATTCTACCTTTATGTGAAATATTAACATATCTAATATTCATCCAAATTTTTTTATGGACTAATATCATCCTTGTGGAATATTATTGTTACCTTTGGATATACAGCCATAAACTACAAGGATATTCAAAACATATCATCCTACCCATCACATAATTATTTGAAATAATTTCTCGACTTATCTAAATCTTTTATTCATATGTGTCATTTTAAATATTATTTTTCTTAATATCATTTAAGATTAATTTTTTGATGTAATTTTATAAGTTATTGATCAAAGCTACCTGTTACTATAAAACTAATACAATAATATAAAATATAATTTAAAATATTATATAAATGATAAGACTTTTGTTGTAATTCATATTCTATAAGCCTATTATCTCAAGCTACTTTAGTAGCTACCAGTCATATAAAACTTAGATATATAAGCTACAAATAATATTCATCAACTTTCTTTAATCTAATTTATGTCGAAATAGTTCATTAATAAAATAATAATTGTAATAATTATTAAACATTAATCAACATAAAAAACTCATACGATAATTGTAATCATGATATAAATCATACCTTCATGTGAAAAATAAATATTATTTCAAAATTTTAAATATATGCATGTGAATAATCAAATAAATATCCAAGAACAATAATAGAATTCTATTTGACAATGCAAAATTTTAATCAATAAGTCATATGAGAAAACTATAAAGAAAAATAATAATTTATTTTTTTAATTTCATATATAACCCTTATACTGATCAATCTTATTTAATTGTACAAGCCTAGAATTAAGCTAAATATTAACGCAATTAAATCAGTTAAAAAATAAAATCAATCAAAATAAAAATTAATCAAAAATTAATTTTTCTTGAATTTGATCAAGACTTGATTTTTGAATCTAAATCCAATAAGCAATCAAAATATTGACATGATCAAATCCAATCAAATATTTGACTAAAATAAATTAAATTTATTAATTTTATGCTTGAGAACATAAATCTAAAATTTTAAATTTGAGAAGGGTAAAACTATAATTTTGACTTAGGATATATATATATATATATATATATATGAGGGGTAGAATTGGAAAGTAAATAAAGGGACATATATTGAAATATTTTCATTTGTGAAGGGTACAAATGTCTTTCAAAAGAAAATTCCTAAGTCTCCTCTATATGCATGACGTCACCGTGCATGGTCGTCGCCTACGTAGGTCACGGACAAAACTGTAAACAATGTGTTTAATGTAATGCTCATGTATGTCCATGTCTTTTGGTTTGTTCATGCTTTGCACAGTACATAGAGGGACGGTCAAATGCTTAATAGCCCCATTTTAGTTGGGTTTGGTGGTCGTTTTAGGCTTGTAAATAAAGGTTGTATCATATGGACACTTTGAGATATTTCGTTCTGTAGTGAATTATTTTGGATCCTTTGTTGTGCAACCATTTAGAGCTTGTGAAGTCTGTTTGTAATTTGCATTAGTTATGAAGTGTTTTCTGAAATGTTTGCTTGCGGATTCCGAGTGAGGCGTTTTCTTTAACCCGTTTTCTCTTTTGTAGGTCCTAAGGGACCATGGGAGGTTTCGAGGAGGCTAACCTTTGCGGACGGACACGCAATGGTGCCGCACAACTTAGGCAAAACTAGCTAAGTGGTCATAACAGCAGGGGATAACCATCATGCCATGGTGCGACCGTCGCTTGCTCAGGGCATGTTAGTTGCGGTATGCATTCATCGCCTACGCGAGGTGCTGCAACCACCATTCGCAGTCACTGTGAGAGGTGCCGCTTGGGCATGGCGTCCAATGTCCTGTTAATGCCAACCATTGATAGCAATGTGACTATATCTAAATATTATAATATACTTTTGGATACTATTTAGAAAATATTTTCTCTGATTTGCAAGCACACTATCATTGGATTTGAGATATGTAGTGTAGTGATATCGATTTATAAGGAGAATTAGACTTGTTTTGTCCTTTTTTTTTATCCTTAATAGGATTATTATAACCAATGGATTTAGAAACAAAAGAAACATGAGAGAAGATCTATAATCTTTTATTGATTGATTCACGTGACTTAAGGAGAGATGAGAGAAGATCTGTAATCTTTCAATTATATCACGTATGAGTCTCCGGAAGGTCCTGTGTATTTATAAATGAGAGAAGAAAGTCTAAAATAAGTAACTAGGAGAGTCCCTCTTATCAAAATTATCTTCTAAGAAATTTTATCATAATTAAATTTTTTTATTCATCGATGACTATCATTAGAATCTAATCATATTCATAATATATTTTATCTACCTAATATTTACATTCTACTACTGTATATGATCTATTTGCCGTCCATATTGGTGGCATTAAAACAACAGTGGGCATCTCACCTGCAGCACAGATGCAGAAGAACCAACGCTCGAAACCCGTCGGTACCCTCAACCTCAATAGCGTAGTTTGACTTGATCGTCGCACATGAATAACATGATCACAAAAGTTATCAATTATGGCCAATTGGTTGATCTTCACTAATGTTCTTTCTTTTATAGTTTCCCGTACATGATAACCTCAATAATATAAACTAAATGATAACCTCAACAACTTGATTTGATCATCGCACATGAAGACGATGATCACAAAAACCATCATTCATGACCATTTGGTTGACCTTCACTGGTGTTCTTTCTTTCATGATAGCTTCTCGTACATGGTAACATATTTACAATTTCACACCGACATGATAGCCTCAACAACTTGACTTGATCATCACACATGAAGACGATGATAATAAAAGGTATCATTCATGCCCATTTGATTGACCTTCGCTCGTTCTTTCTTTCATGACAGCTTCTCGTAGATGGTAGCATATTTATAATTTCACACCCAGAAAGACCGAGGCTGTGGAAAACCATAAGAACCCTAACACTGGGCAACGAGCCGATGGAAATGAATAGAATTAGGGAAACTTAAACTAAGGACGGTTTCTTGCTCTTTTATGCTCCAGCTATTGCTTACTGGCATCATCTCATTACCTTTCTTCCTTTTAGCTAGCTAGGCAAAGTGTCACGAAAGTTCATTAGCATTCCTTCGAGTAATAATTGAGGAGCATCCATCTCTTAACCTTTCCGAGTTAGATTTGTGCTTCACCTTGGCGCTGCTGAGGGCGAAAGCCATCGTCGAGATCCAATCTATACATCAGGGTAGCCCAACCCATTTAAGTAGCTAACCGGAATCCCTCTGTCCGCATGATTGGAATCCAGGTGTGGGGTCGGCGATACGTGTGCACCGCCGCTTCATTGGCGGCCTCCATCCGTCTCCCCGTGGTGCAGAAAGCTTACTCCACTACTACTTTATTAGGTGCCACGCATGCCGAAGCCCAAATAGTACTCGAGAAGCAGTTCTTCTGTTAGTGAACAGTATCTTCGTATGCTAATTAATTAGATAGGGGGATGTCTATTCACATTCTTATTATAATCTAATCCAGCTTATTAGATTGAGATCTTGCATCAACGTGAGGGAAACAATTGAATACTGACAACACTTTCTTCTTTGCTTTTGTCACTCAGCATGAACTGTTTTTCGAAGCTCTAATTGTTAGAAATTTTCTTTTTAACAGCTGGAGTTTCCAGAGTTTTTCTTTTTCAGAAGTTGCACTTATGAACATCTCTTTGTTCATTAAGATTAGCACACTATGTTTAATTCTACAGATAAAATCTTCGGGTGATCATTAAAATTAATTTAGAAAAAGTTTATGCTTTGGGAGGCTATGATCAATGCTTCGCCAACCTTTTTAACTTTTCTTCATAATTTATTCAATAAATATTTACCTGTATATTCATGTCTTACTATGCTTGTTTTATTAATGGACCCCCTCCTCATAATTCAAAGACTATAGGAGTATCTGTTAAAGAGATCTCTTCTCCTCTTATTTATATATTTTAGTGGCTTAATTATTTTTCTATCTGTTGACTAATGCATATGAAAAATAAAAGCTATCACCATTTCATTTCAAGAGCAAATATAAAATTTCTCACTTTATGTTTATCAATGATATTTTTCTTGCGCAATGTAATTTTGGAGATCTTTAAGACATGAGCTTTTGACCTTCCAAAAGATTAATACCAATAAAACTAAAAAAAATTTCCCTTGCTATACTGACAGAAACACTAGGAGTAGAATCTACATTTAATATCAAAGAGGAAAAAATTTTCTTTGAAGTACTTGGGCACTTATATTGCTCCAAGGAGAATTAGTATGGAGATTATTGAAAGTATTCCTAATCAAATGCTAAAGAAACTTAGTGGCTGACAAACTACTTACCTCTCTCAAGCAGGTAGGGTTACCCTTATGAATGTGTTGGTTTGGGTGCTACTCCTATTCATATTACATCTATCACATGAATGTGCCAATCTGCTCTTGATAATATTGAAAAGTTACAAAGATAATAGTTTTTTTTTTTTTTTGGCAAAAAGAGTATAATCAAAGAGGTTTGCCTATTGTTTATTAGGAGAAGGATACTCACCCTAGAAAGAAGGAAGGTTTAGAGATTTATGATTTGTATTTATTTAAATCTATTTTACTTATAAAAAGAATTATATCCTATCTTAATAATGATGTAAATATTTGGGTTAAAGTGGAAAATGCTAAATATGATAGAGTCAAATCTCTTGAGTATTCAAAGTCAATCTAATGGTAGTTTGGCTTAGAGGCTTTTTCTAAAAGCCATGGACTCCCTTAAAAGAAGGCTTTCACCAACTCATTAGTAACAATAGTATTTGCCCCTTTTTTTAATGTTCCTTTGGCTAAAAATTCCACTTTTGTGAATGTTAATTGATACTCTAGTGATTGTTATGTTTCTTCTTTGATACATATAGTAATTGAAATTTTAATAAAATATTTGAAAGTATCATGTATGAGAAAATATCCAAGCTTGACATTCTCTTGGGGCCTTATGAGGATAAATGGATATGGTAAATAGATGTGAAAGGGTGTCCATCAATTAGATTTACTTATAGATATTTGAGGGATCAAAATGGCTCTACTTCTCTATAATATAGCAAATGGAAGAATTTTTGGATTACTTTTGTCATTCCTTGGGTTCATATGTTTTGGATGGAAGATATTACTTACGTATCATTGAAAGACTACATCAACTATGCATTTTTGTTACCTCTGTGAAACTAAAAGTGATAACAAAAGCATTTGTTCACAGATTATTCTTTTGACAAATTTGTTTGGGCTATGATTGAACAAAAACTGGATTGCAATTTTCAGTTAAGTGAATCTTGGCATGAGGAACAATAGTTGAAGGAGGTTTCTGAGATGGACCGACAAGGCTCATTGACTTTCACCGAATATCATATCAAATATACATATATAAAAAGGAAAAACAGTTTATAAAATAGTTGGTAAACTTTGTAAGAATCAATAAATTTAATTTTTATTGAATAGATAATTGGCTTGAGGGTCTGTACTCCCTTTTGCTTTTTGATAAGCAATGGATTGGTTGTTAAAGATACTTAAAATAATAAATTCATATTTTTTGAAGTAAAAAAATATCTTTGTTACTAAATATACAAACAATTTTTAGAAAGACTTTTCTTTTTGTGCTGTGACATTGTGCACTCCTTGCTTGTTTGTATTTTGTTTAATTAGGAAAAGAAGATATTGTGAAGGAATGAAGGATATAATCTCAAAAATAGACTTTATATTAAATATATCTATTTCTCATAATCTCTTTGAACATATTATTGATTATAAGTCAGCTTAAATTTGGATCATTCTTGACACATTGCTCAGTAAGAAAAAAATGACTCAATTTCACTATTTGATGATGAGTTGGCAAATACCATCTAATGAAATCTCTTTTTTATTAGTATTTTTAAATTAAAAATTTATATTCAAATATATCACTCTCAAATCTAGATGAGCCTATTTCTAATGCATGATTGAAATATTATACTATTCATGGTCTTCGAAAAAAACATATTTCTTATGTTACATCTATTCAAAATAGATTCAATAATCATCCTTAGTAGAATTTGAATTTTTTCTTGTTTTCTAAGAACCGTTAGCTTGTTAAATGATAAGAGTCTCTACTTTAAGGGGAGATAAAGATGTTCTTTTTATAAATAAGAAAAAAAATAATGATACAAATAAAAAAGAAGAATGATACTATTAGCAAGTCATAGTCTTTTTCAAACACTAGTGCAAACCAAAAGAAGATTATTTGTTATAGGTATGATAAGTTATGTCATATTAAAAAAATATCGTGTTAAAATTAGATAAAATATTATAAATAAAGAAGATTGCTCTAATGCTACTAATAAAGATTGAGACAAATGCATTATGTCCAAAACTGTTGTAGTAGAGGCTATGATATCCATAAACTTTGAATTTAATTAGATAGTTAATTCAAGATGTGATCATAATATCACTAGTAATAGTAGTAATAGTATTAAATTTATTAATCTTCATTGATATGAAGGTAATGATAGAATTATCACAATAAGCAATACTATTCAAGAAGAAAGACACTATCATCTCAAACGAATATAATGATCCTGAAAAGTGTGTATCATGATTTAGGTATGAAAATAAATCTTTTTTCTATTGCAAATGCAATTGATGCTGAAAATTATATTATATTTTTATCCTCATGAAATTAAGTTTCTTTGCAATATAAAATAATTTAATATATATTATATACACTACTAAAATGGTTAAAGATTTATATATTTTATTAGCTTCTAATTCTTATGTTAAGATGAGTACAAATGGTGGTACATCAATCTAGCATGCTAGACTTAATCATATAAATTTTCTCAAGTTAAAAATCATAATACAAAAAAGTCTAGTTAATGATCTTCCCAAACTTACTATTTTTATTAATGATGAAATTTGTATAGGTTGTTAATATAGTAAACATATAAGTAACCTTTTGATATATCATTTTTAAGGTGTAAGGTTCCCTTAGAACTTGTTTACAACGATTATGGGTCATATTCAAACTCTATTTTATTCAGGTTCTTATTATATATATTTTTCTTTATTGATGATTACAAGGTTCACTTGGGTTTATTTTATGAAAAAAATAAAAAAAATTTCTAAATTACAAGAGTTCAAGTTAACTGTTGAAGGTGTTCATAAAAAAAAAAATTAAAAGGTGTGATCGATAATGATGAATAGTTCACTTCTGATAGAATCTTCTTTTTTTTTTTTTTACAAAGAGAGCTCACTTGGACAAATACATCATAATAAATGGTGTAGTAAAATAAAAGATTCATATCTTGTGAAGACTTATAAGTATTGGCTTTATGTGAATTTTACTCAAATTCTTATGTGTAACTTATGTTATTAATCAAAATTATCTTAGTTAATCAATTTAAAATCTCTATATGAGCTCACGTTTATAGAGAAACCAAATATTAAACATTTCAGAGTATTTGGTTTCCTATGTTCAGATACCAGACTCAAAGAGAAATAAGCTTAATGCTAAGACTAAGTAACACATCTTTATTGAATATAATAAAAAAACATTGAAAGTGCACAGATTCACAAACAAAGCAGCATGTGGTATCTCTACAAATTGTGTTTGATAAAGTTTCTTTCTATTATCCTCCACAAATAGTTATTTTTGAAAATATCAATCACAATAATAAAAGTGTTAATGTTCAAAACATATGGTTAAGTTTCCTTTATCATCTAATACTCCTGTGAATTTTAACTCATTTTTTTCTTTATCTATATCTAACCATTTCTTCCTCACCATTGGTGAAGCAAAATGATAGGGGGATTAATGATATTCATGAAGTAGAAGTTTGAATATTAAAATGATATAAAAGAAGAATTATTAAACTAGCTTATTATAAATAATTGATAATCTTGAGTCTACTTGTTTTGATGAAGCAAAAGATGTTAAGGAGCGGAAAGAAGTTATAAATGAACAAATAAATACTCTTCTTAAAAATAAAACTTGAAATCTTATGCTAAAGCCTACTAACGAACGTAGATTTAGTTACTTACAAATAAGTCTATAAGGTGAAACATATGTCAGATGGATGTATAGATCACTATTAATCAAAACTTATTACAAGGAGATTTTAAAAAAAATACGAAGAAGATTATGAGAAAATCTTTAGTCTTATAACCAAGATAAAATATGTTCGAGTAGTGATTACTGTAGCGATTAATCTTGATTAGAAACTTTGACAACTTGATATAAAAAATGCCTTCTTATATAGTGAAATTAATAAGGACATTTATATAGTGCAACCAATAAGATATACTTTTATTTCCAAACCAAGTTATGTTTGGAAGCTTTAAAAGGCCTGTATGAGTTAAAATAAACTCCCAAAGTATGGTATGATAAAATTTTATTTAATACTTATATTTGTGTGGCCAATTTTCATTTCATTTAGATCCTAATTTATTTATAAAAAAAAAAGAAAGCCTACATGTTATTCTTCTAAACGTGGATGATGTGATAATTGCTAGCATAATGAAGTGGAGATTTTAAAACTTCATTGTAATCTTTCTCTTCAACTTGAAACAAAATTTTGAGAGAGCTTAATATGTTTCTTGGTTTAGAGATAATAAATACAAGAAAATATATATTTATCTCTAAAACAAGATATGCCAAAGAAACAAAATTATTGAAAGATATGGAATTAACAAAAGCAAGAAGATTTCTACTCTAGTTATTATGACAAAGCCTACAAATGTCGACATAATTAATTGTAAATAGGTCTACAAGGTGAAACGTAAATCAGATAATATATAGATTGCTATAAGAAAAGACTTATTGTAATGAAGTTTTCTAAAAAATATGAAGAAGATTATGATGAAACCTTTATTCCTATAGCCAAGATAAAATCTGTCTGAGTGGTGATTTATCTAGCAGTTAATCTTGGTTGGAAGCTTTGACAACTTGATATGAAAAATGTCTTCCTAAATGGTGAAATTGATAATGATATTTATATAGAGCAACCACCAAGGTATATTTCTATTTCCAAACCAAGTTATGTTTGTAAGCTCTAGAAAATCTTTTATGAATTAAAATAAACTCCGAGAGCTTAGTATGAAAAAATTATTTAATATTTATATTTGTGTGGCCATTTTTCATTTCATTCAAATCCTAATTTATTTGTCAAAAGCCAAGTAAGCTTATATCTTATTAGTCATCTCTATGTGGATAATATGATAATTACTAGTAATAATGAAGTAGATATTTCAAGGATTCAATCTTTCTCTTTCGTTTAAAATAAAGGTTTTAGAGGAGCTTAATATTTTTCAAGTGATGAATACAAACAAAGATATATTTATCTCGAAAACAAGATATGTAAAAAAAATATTAAAAAGTTTAGAATTAACAAAAGTAAGAATGTTTATACTTTACAAATACAAAACTAAGTTGTAACAATGATAAGGTTCTTTCTTATCCTCGATCCTATATTCTACAAATATAAAACATTAAGATTCCTATACAGGTTTAAAAAGATAATTTCACTGAGTTAAAAATTGGCGTCAAATGATTTTACTTTTATAAGGATTTTAATGTAACTTTTAAAAGGATATAGACCAGAATACTAAATGTAGCTAACTATATAGGATAATATATAATTAGCCCTATGGTATAATAAGAAATAACAATCGACCTCTCTTTATATAATTGAAGCAAAATACAATACTTTTTCACTTGTTATTCAAGGGTATATATGGTTAAATGTATTTGATCGAGGATGTTTACTATCAAACTAACAAACCAACTATTTTATAGTATGAATTAAAGTATCCAAAATTTGACTATAAATCTAATTTGTTATGAAAAATAAATATATGAAAAATTAAATATTATTCCATTTGGTAAAATATGCTTCAAGGAGTTATTGAAGTTGTGAAGGTCAAGAGCAAAGATAATATTACATATACTTTTACCAAATCTCTCCAAATGATAATTTACAAAGTAAACTGGGACTTATTTTTTAAAATATACTTCAAGGGGAGTGTTAAAATTAAAAGTTATATCATTTGAAGGATTTTAAGAGTCTTGTTTTTTTAGATATAAAGACCAGGTAGAGTTTCAGTTAATTAAAATAAAAGATCTGATAAAGTTATCTTGGTTTAAGTTGCTATTCAACACCTGCAAATAGACATGGTTCCTAGATGTATAGATTATCCAAGTATTAAGTATTTAAGCTTATCGGGCTCAAGTCTAAAAATAGATCAATGTCTTATAAGTATTTTTTATTTTAAGAAGTTTAATATAGTTTTTTTTTTCTTTTTTACTTCTATTACATTTTTTTCATCTTCTACTTGGTTAGATTTCAAGATAGTAATACCTTGTCACTACTATTTGAGTTAGTATTTTTCAGTATGATCATCCCTTTATCAAGTCTATCAAAACCAGAATAAATCAATGGTGAAAAAATGATTGCAAATTGAACTAAAATTGAATAGGATGGTTGGATTCCAAACTAACTAAAAAAAAAAAAGTTAAGATATGATTGTGATGCATGGTGTATAAGCTACTACTTTAGATTTTTGATTTTGATGACCTGGGTTTGAATTTGGGTGGGTACTCAATATCTCCATCTCGATAACTAATTAATTTAATAATTATTCTTTTGATCGGAATATTTGATTCATCAAAACAAGTATGCTTAATGTCTTCGTCTTGATGATCAAATGGTTTAACAATTATTCTTTTCAACCTTGTTAATATTAGAATAATTTATTTTTTTGTATGACTCCTATTACTTTGCTCTATCATCCGTGTAACAATAAAAATAGTAATAGAGACAAATGAGGAAGAAGATGAGTGATGATCCATAGTTTGTGAAATCCATTAATAAAACTCTTCTCTGTCGGTCTTTAATTTGAGAAAATTGATATGATCAAGTTTAGCATTCCAAATCGATACACATCATTTGGTACTCATATTACAAACATATATATTAGATGCTTGACATAATATGTAAATCTTTAACCCTCTAATAAATGTGTACTTACATCCACGCCACTTTTCTGTCTTTGCTTATAACCTTAAGCCAGTGGGAATTCATTTGGCCAGGGGAATTAGTGCCCGTATATTACTAATTAATGCAAGCAAACTCGCCAAACATTCCTGAAGTCTGGATCACTCGAATTCATTTGGTCGGTCCCCACTGGAAACCTTAAGCCAGTGGGAATTCCATCGATGGAAAAGGCAGCTGTCCTGTTGCCAAGGAGTTCGCTCCAGTAAACATTACACAATACATGTCTTCTGCCGCAGAGAGAGAGAGAGAGAGAGAGAGAGATCTGATGAATTTTACTTGTATGATGTGTTTTCCCAGTGCTTGAGACTAGTTGGATTCGTGTTCTGCCAGGCGCGGACAAGCATGGGCATTCCGATTGAGAAGAGTACACTTAGTAAAGAGAATGAAAGATTGGGGTGGATCAGCAGGATTGGGTTAGACATGGGGCCTGTGCCATCTCTTTCAGGTCAGCTCCTGCTGAGATTCGTGTGCGTCGAGCCACTAAAAGCAAGCAGGCAGGCAATCACGCGGACGACTCTGATAAAAATGACCCCATATCGGCAGCTGTTTTAAGCATTGCACCACATTCATTCTGGGGTACCCCCCCCCCCCCCCCCACACACACACAAGGCTACATCACATTCATTACAGAGTGGCCTTGAGCTTTACTGGTCCCAGGACAAACCAAAAGGTCCAACCCATATGTTTCCTTCTGCGATACATCATCCACAGTAATTTCTCCCCAACCTCGCATGAACAATCTGAAATTTCCCTTACAGTATAATTATGTTCCTTGGCCTTTCTCTCTCTTCTTCTATCTCCTCTTTCAGCTAAAGATATATATCTGTCAATTCACCATTTATCGATGACAACGAGTTCTCATGCTCTCGGAGAGACAAAGATTCCATGTACTGAACACGCATTTTCTCTTCTTTTTCTTTTTTTTTCAAGTTATTGGTGGGGTTTTTTTTTTGTTGTTGTTTTTCTCAAACAACTACTAGTCTTCTCTCTTCCCGGTAACTGTTCAAGAAAAAAGATGAGATATATTTTAATCTTGAATCGATTTCCTGACCACAAAGCATTGAATCTACGAGGCTTCCGAAGTCCCAAGTGTCCCTTAAATTTGCAGTGGTTTTGAGTATGTTCTTAATGGCTGTTGAGCTTAATTTATTCCTGTTTTTTCCATGCTGATAGATGAGATGAATAAGGAAGGGAATCAGGAGTACGGCATCAGTGGTGCAAATTCAGCGCAGGCAAAGAAATAAGTAGTCGAATGAATCTATTGTCTCCAGAATTAGGGTGATATGCAGAGAGCCCATGGAGAAGTGAAGCAAGAGAGACAGAGAGAGTGGACTACAGATCAAGGAGAACGGGGGGGGAGGAGGAGGAAGAAGAGATGCCAACAGTTTGGTTTGCCTTGAAGAGATCTCTCCACTGCAAGTCTGAGCCGTCGGACGTTCATGTTCCACAGGCCAAGGGGCATCTTGGATCCATCTTGACAAGGAAAGCAGGAAGGTCTGGGTGCTCTAGATCCATAGCCAATCTCAGAGATGTCATCCATGGAAGCAAGAGGCACATTGAGAAGCCACCGAGTTGCAGCCCGAGGTCCATCGGGAGTAGTGAGTTCATAAACCCAATCACCCATGATGTTATTCTTAACAATTCCAGGTGCGAGCTGAGGATATCTGGATTGGGAGCCTGCCATGAGGCCGAGGCAGGATTGGATTCTCCCTGCGTTGGCACCCTTAGGCCTGGGACGCCAGGACCAGGAGGCCACCCCTCACCACTTCAATATAACCCTCCTCCATGTGGAGGAGCTAGTAGCACTCCAGCAAGAAAATGCCCTGGCTTCTCCGGTGACGGAGAAGACCATGGCCCCGGGGGTTCATCTCTCGCTACCGTTTTGCTTGGCCATGGTGTTGTCGGACCCCATCACGCCGCTTCAACACCAAGGTTCTCTCATGAGATGCATTTGCAGAAGTGCTCTGCGGCTGTGACCTGCCACAAATGTGGGGAGAAGTTTGTGAAGTGGGAGACCTTGGAGGCGCACCACCTAACCAAGCATGCAGGTACCATGTCGATCTTTGCTGCTTTTCTGCTTGAATCCCATCTGGATGGAAGCTGCTTCTGTTTAGTGGATTTCCTAGAATTGTTTAGTGTGTCATGTTCATTTCTTTCCTTCGCATCCATCCGCTGAAGCATATGCGTACCAGAGGATTAGTGGTCGCCAATGTCTTGCAGCGCTACTGCTGTTTCTTGTTTTCCTACATCACAATCTTCTTCGGTTGGAGGTGAGGGACTGACTCGTGCTTCTCTTACGCATGTAGTTAGCGAACTTGTGGAAGGTGACTCCTCTAGGAAGATAGTAGAAATGATATGCAGAACAGGGTGGTCCAAGACCGACGGCAGCTGCGGACGCATCGAGAGGGTCCTCAAGGTCCATAACATGCAGAAAACTCTTACTCTCTTTGAGGAGTACAGGGAAACGGTTAAGATGAAAGCCAGCAAGCTGCCAAAGAAGCACCCTAGATGCCTGGCCGACGGCAATGAGCTTCTGAGGTTCCATGGCACCACAATTGCCTGTTCTCTCGGCACGAACGGCTCGTCTGGGCTTTGCGCTTCGGAGAAATGCAGTGTTTGTCAGATCATCAGACACGGATTCTCCGGCAACGAGGAAACCAAGGGAGGGATCGGCGTTTTTACGACTTCCACTAGCGGTAGAGCACTGGAATCAATCGAGACGGATGAAGATGATACTTCCGTGAAGAAAGCGCTGTTGGTGTGCAGAGTCATCGCTGGGAGGGTTCATAAGCCTTTGGACAACTACCAAGAGCTAGTAGGTCAGTGTGCCTTCGATTCGTTGGCGGGGAAGGTGGGTCTTTACGCAAACATTGAGGAGCTCTATTTGCTCAACCCAAAAGCTCTACTTCCATGCTTTGTGGTAATATGTAAAACCCTCAAGTAACTTCCACTACGCCTCTCAGTAGACTTTGATATTGAACTTTCCTTCCTCGACAAACAGTAATTGGGTCGTCGTCTTGGTCGACGAATCCCACCTCCACAGTCAGTGCCTTGTCTCTGCGTCAGAGATGTCAAAATCATACTGAGATGTCTGTCTCTCGGGCGTGAATGGCTTCACATCTGCATTTTGGGTTGCATGCTCTCACGTGACGTTTTTACTGTAGTATAGAAAGATCATACGTATTGATATGCGTTGCTTTTACTTCGTAGTCGTTGCTCTGATTTATAAGGCATTCTGCGCACTTAACCTTCAGCTGGCCACTGCTTCCATTTCTTTTTATTAGCATTCATTACAACTGGAATTTGATAGAAAATATTTTCTTGTTCTTGCTTTTTGTGAAGATAAACACTACAAAATGATTCGGTTAGGTGAATTTTGCTTTTCTTCTTCACCATTTTGCAACAGGTAGGATTCGTTCATCCTGACTGGCTAATCACTGGGTAGTGTTCCCGGGACTGTTGGATCATGGTTGGTCTGATTAGAGGTCCCCCATAGCCTGTATAAAAGATCTGTCTGCAGTTCCCGCTACAGGTGGGGATAGATCTGCACCTGTAAGAAGGTGGAATAATATATTTCTTAGGAGATAATTTTACTGGGACAAGATCTTATAGATCAACATCTAACTTCTAAATCCAATAATGATGTGCTTGTAGATAAAACAGACTTTCTGTGTAGCATAAAAAAGATGTGTAACGTATATTTAATCTATTATCATTTAATTTCAGTTTTTAGTATTTAAGTTTTCTACCTAATAGTGGCATAATCATGATTTTTATGCCACTTTAGCTTTTCTTCTTCACCATTTTGCAACAGCAAAACTGGTATTTTACTAATATAATTTTCTTCTTCATTATTATACAAATAGGCGATTGTAGTAGTGTCGCTGTGTGTAGCGACAACAATAACACGTTGCTGCTTGCGACGACTACAACAACATTAATATAGCCATTTGCTAGTTGACATCAATTGGACATTGAAGGCTATGGTATCCAACTATTGCATGGCGAACTTGTAAGCATTAGGTGTTGCGACAATGTGATTATCGATCGATGCATGTGCATATTCGCACGATGGGATGATCCATCAACGACACTAGGTTAGTGATGCACTATGAAGGTATTCCACTAATGACGAATATGATAGCATGGCACAACGATCAGTGAGGTAACAAGTCAATCACGTAAAAAAAGATACACCACCACGGGTGGCACACAAGTGACAAACGATCGCTATACCGCTAACCTGTGCACGTGGGCACATTGGAACATAGGAGCGACTACGAGAGTTAGGGTTTCATTTATTAAAATTATATTTGTACCCTTATAAATCTTTTAATTCTACTTTATATCCTTTTAATAGTTCTACTCTTTAAAAATATATAATTTCATTGTATATCCTAAGAAAAATTATAGTTTTACCCTTTAAAAATTAAAATTTTTGACTTATGTCCTCAATTATAAAATTGACTAGTTTGATTTATTTTAATCAACTATTTTGATCAAACTTGATTATGTTTGTATTTTGATTGCTTGACTGGATTTAAATTTGATAAATGATCAAATTTAAAAAAAATATTAAATCTTAATTAATTTTTTAATTTGTTCAACTTTAGTTTTTACGGGCCTAATTGAGCAAATAGTTCGTCGAAATCTATGACTCTATTTTGAGTGGACCAATTCTGTGCTTACCCAATTAAAAAGGATTGATATGTCTAATTTAAGTTTCTATGTGGAATTTTAAAAAATATAAATTATGATTTTCTTTTATAGTTTTCTCATATAACATATTGATAAAATTTGGTATATGATGAATACAAATTTAATTATTATCCTTATAAATTTATTTGGTTCTTTAGATTCATATATTTAAAATTTTAAAATAATATTTATTTTATATAAAAGGTATGAATTATGATTTATTATGATTATAGTTATCATGTGAGTTTTTTTTATATTGATTAATATTTGATAATTATTAAGGTTATTATTTTATTATTATTAAATTATTATGACATAGATTAGATTGAAAAAAATTGGTGAATATTATTTGTAACTCATATCTCTAAGTTTTAGCTTACTAGTAAATATCAAAATAGCCTAGGATGGTAGGTTTATGGGATGTAAATTATAATAAATATTTTATCATTTATAAGATATTTTAAATTATATTTTATATTATTGTATTAGTCTTGTAGTCATTAAAGTGACTTAAACTAAAAACTTATAAAATTACATTAAAGAATTAGTCATAAATGATATTAATAAAAATAATATTCATAATAGCACATATAATTAGGAGATTTAGATAATTCAAAAACAGAATATGCTTCCAATAATTATATGATGGGATAGGATGATATTGTCTTAAATATCTTTATAGTTTAGGACTGTATATCCAAATATAGCAACACTATTCCATAAAGATGGTATCAGTCCCCTATAAATAATTTTGAGTAAATACTAAAGATATCAATATTTTATTATGAAATATAGATGATATTAATAGTTTCAACATTTATTGATAAATTCAAAGTATTTAATATTATATTATTTTATTATAGTGATACACTTTCATTATTTTATTCTTGTAAATATTCTTATATTCTTATATTAAATTATTATAAATGATTTGAGCATATACAATTTGCATTAGATATATTAGACCTTGATTAGACTAGTCGAAAGAATCACAAACATAACTAACTACTTAAAGTTTTATAAAATAAATAATTGAGATAAATAATCAAGAAAGATCTAAAAGACTTAGTTTTATGATAATTAATAATAATATTTAGACTTCATTATAGTTTACAACTAATATATTAGAATATTTTAAAGATAAATTTAAATTTATTGACAAATCATTGAGATTATTGATTGGCATATTAATGAAAGAACTAATTGAAATTGAGTATAATGATATTTGAGAAATTAAAGATTATATCATCAATATGATTGATAAAGTTATAAGCTCAAGAATATGGAGCATGAATGTAATTGAGTTATTTCTTGTATAATTTTTTTTATGTCTTTCTAGTTTAGCCTATTTAAAATTTACTATAATAAAATTAAGGATAAGTAAAACTTAAATAAGCTAAATAGTATATGTATTTAGAAAAAAAATATAATATTTTAGTTACTACTCAAAGAGTGAGTAATAATAAAATAAAGTTGAAACGTAAATCACTTATATTTTTAAATGCTATATAAACTTACAAAAGAAAAATCTTCACAAGTAAAGTATTACTTCTATGATAAAAAAAAAGTTATGTAAGGAAGGACTAAGGTTTTGGTTTAAAAGAAAAAGGTATAAGTTTGACCTTTATATATTTTGAATCAAACATTACAAAAGTTCTTTTTTAATGCTTAATGGATTGATTCTGAAGCTTTAATTTATGTTACCAATGATAATGATTCATTTTAACATAAAAATCAAAAGTGTATGAAATATTTATCCCCTATGCCTAGTAGGAATCATCTTCAAGCAAAGGTGATAGTAGTTGGGATTTATTGCCTACTAATAGTAACGATTCATTTGATGGATCTCAAGTATATATACACAATTTTAGAATTTTAATTTCTTTATCTAGAACTGTCAGTATATTATTTCTCTTTGATAGTTGTAAGCTCAATATATTTATGATTTAACAAAAGTTAACTTTTGAATTCTATATAAGGTATATACAGAATTAATGTGAATCTTGAGTTTACAATAATCCTATAATCAAATATTGAAATGAAATATAGTTTCATAAATTTCTTAATGTTATATATGCTTCTATATTTATAGGTCACTCCATGTTCCTTATTTTAGTGGATAAAAATATTTTATCACTTTATATATTACCCGTTAAGATGTGACTATCTAAGATCTCAAGCTATTAACAACTTTAATTATACATAAATGAAGTCGAGAGATAATTAGATAGAAAAGTTAAAAATTATTAGATCCAATTAAGGTGATAAATTTTATGGTACTTATGATGAGCCTCATCATAATTTTAGTTTTTTTACTAAATTCTTAAAAATAAGATATTTATGCTCAGTATATTTTATCAAATGTGCCATAATAGAATATGATTGCTTAAAGGTGAAATCATATTCTTATGAATATGATTAAGAGTATGATATGTTATTCTTTTGTACCCAAATCAATATGAGAAGCTCTAAGAATGATTATAAATATCATGAATATGGTTAGTAGAAAATTAATTTTATAAACTTTTTTTTGAGTTATTGATTAATAAGAAACCCAAGACATTTACTATTTAGGATTCTCTTGCATAAGAATCTTCAATTCAAATATAAAAAATTGAATTTTATTATTTATTTTAAAAAAATTTAAAAGATATATATTTTATTACTCTAATCATATTAGGAGGATATAATATGGAATTCCTAGAAAATGATTGCTATGATATATATTTTATTACTCTAATCATATTAGGAGGATATAATATGGAATTCCTAGAAAAGATTGCTATATGAATTATTTTAACAAGTAATTACTAAATGATGATATGTTTAAAAAATAAAATATTATTAACTTGAGACAAGATTACAAAAATTCTGCTCACCAAAGCTTAAAATAATATATAAGAACTGAGGCCAGTTCAATCTAAAAAAAAAAAAAAATTTGATTCTTCAATTTTTGCAGAAGCAGCAAGTGGGCCGTCTTATTTACATTTCCTTATATGTATAGTAAATTAGTATGTTGACACTTAGAGATGAGGTTTTCAATATTGTTAACGCAATTTTTAAGTAGCCAATGTGAAGAAACTTCTTTCTTCAGTTTATGAGATTTCGATCATCACTTTCAATTTTTAAATTAGTTATTATTTCTTAATAGCTAAAACTAAGCTTTCTTTGATTGCCAATGCTTCATTGAGCTTTGCATCCAAATTGTCATCGACTTGCAGCCTGCAAAAATTCAACTTTTAATACTATCATTGATTAAAAATCTAATTCTATTCTTATCCGTAGATGCATCGTAAGCACCATCTGACACCAATAATACCTGAACAGCAACATTACTAAATGATGATCGGAGGTCAACGCATAGCATTTACAATCTCTCTGTTTGTTCTCTTTTTCTTGACTTAATAAATTGAAGGTAAAATGACCCCACAATTAGGCCAATGGACCTATCTGTCCTATCCTTTGGCCCTAATGCACCAACTCTGTCCATGCTAAGAGGGACAAGGCCTTACAAAAAATAAATTAAGACTCTCTGGAGAGGTAGACATGAATTCTTGTTTTCTTTGGTTAAGTTCCCCACATGTCTTATAATGATTCTCGACCCTCAGCTGAGACAATACTTATCCCTTGTTAATTTGACGGTGGAAGTCACACGAACACCAATAGTGATAGTAGCACTTGAACTTGGCAAGATTCACATCCCTACGCTCTTGGATTTTGTGGTTCAACACCGAGTCAGCTTGTTATCTATTCCCACTTTGGTCACCGATCAACATCATGTCATTAATGAAGCCGAACACTTTTGGCATGTGCATTTATATTCGCACATAAGAGAACCTTGTATCACATGGTCTTCTCCGTGTAGTTGCTTCGAACCATTGACCAGCTTGCACAACACGTTCAACATTGGGTCCCACTGGTACTCGATCGAGATGTTCTCCTGTTGCCACTAATATTCTTCATGCAACTGATTATTTTGACGGCCGAGACGAAGTCTGACCGGTCAAAGGCGATGCCAGAGGGAAGATCCCATCCGTCTGATCTAGATCGGACGGGCAAATCTGGCGCCAACGAGACACCGAGAGGTCAAACTTGACGTTCCCGCGTGTCGGGTGGTATATGGGACCCACACCGCAGGCGTGTCACGCGGTAGGAACCCGAGGGTCACGTGACGAGGTGCGGTGGGCCACGGGGGCGGAACTGTCGACAGTGGCTGCGCACGTGGATGTCAGGAGCCTGAGCACCGCGAGATCTCAATCGAACGGCTAGTGCTGGTTGGAATCTGAAGTCGGCAGGGTTAACGCAGTCAGGTCCGTCAAGTTCGCGGTCAGATTGATCCGAGGGTCGCCCAGTCAGAAACGCCGTCAAATGGTACGGTTGAATCTAGCTTTCTCGGTGTCCCCTATAAAGGCGCAGCTAATGGGACGCCGTGAGCAGAGCAGCAACTTTTTCCACTGGAGAGAAGAGAGGGGAGCAGGAGCGAGGCGAAGAGATTCTTTAAGCGACCTGAGGAGGATAAGAAGGTAGGATCGGTGACCTCAAGGTTTATTTTTATACGTGTCTCTAGTTGGTTTGCATGGCAAATTTTTACCCTTGAGGTCTATTTTTTGTTCCGTTGATTCGTGTGGGGGTTCCCAAAGATTTTGGCGAAATCTGTTGAATTCTGCTGGTTTTGATTAATCTTTCTGTATTTTATGGTGATTGAGGCTCGTATACGAGGTTGATCAGGCGTTTCTTCTTACAAGCTATGATTGGTTAGGGAAACAAGTTGCCAACTTTGATTGTTGATAAAAAAGGAAAAAAAGTCTTCGCTTTGTCTTTGCTTTTACCTTTTGGAGTTGGATGGGTGTATGATATCCGTTGTTAGGCTTGAGTTGTGATATATTTGGTGGGTTTGGTGTTGAAGGTTAATATGACGTAAAAAATAGGACCGTATCACTTATATCCTGACGCTTGCTTCTTTCCCTTTTTCCGTTCGATTTTTTTGACGTTTGCTTAAATCGTGTTCTTTCTGAGAGATTTTGATTATCTGTTCATTGTTTGTGAATAGAAATTAACAATCTTACATGAAAAGATGAAAAGGGAAATGACTACCGTCTCATTAAGTTCTGCAGTGACGCATAATTTTTTTTGCAAACCTTTGATGCAAATCACTTATGCTCAGTGTTACCCCGATGCTTTCTTCCAATATCATCAATATTCTGCATTGCTTACCTCTATATAAAAGAAAAGAAAAACTTGTCGCTAGGATGATTCTCTTTATCAGCCTTCACTGCTCTTCACCATCTTCTATGCATAGCCTAATCCACATGTTCAATGCACAACCAAGAAATACCAGTGGAAATGAATTGGGTTTTTCACATATGTTACATTTGTGCACTGATTAATTCTTCCTGTATGGAACTACATTGGTTTCTTATCTGATATAATCTTGTCATTTTAGCAATATTTATTATTTATCAGTGTAATTACAGTTATCTAATGTGAAGTTAAATAACATCCATCGTAGTAATTTCAGGATTTGCAAGTGAGGACTAACCTACAAAATATTTCATAAGTCGGGAATCTTTGGAAAACCATTCTTGGATGATCCAAAGATTTTGGTCTACTTCAAGGATCTGGAAAATATTTTGTGTAGAAAAGGATTTTGTCAAAAAATTATTCATATGGTTAAAAAAAGTGGAGGCTTGACTAGCTACGGTTGGTCTCAAGTTTCCAGTAACATACAGTTTTCTTCCATATTTCTCGGCAGCCTACCACATTAGGACCTTATCAAGTTTTGCTTTTTTAAATGAGACATTGTATTTTAGTTCATGTCTTGCATAAATCAATTTTGGAACAAAACAAAATAAGTAACACAGAATTTTATGGTGATTAGTCTAGAGAGGAAGATATTCTAATTACAGAGAAAAATAATAATACTGGGATGCTCGAAAACAACACCAGGAAGGAAATCTTCAATTTGCTATATATAAAAGGCTTACACCTAACAATGCTAGAGTTGGAGTTTCATATCGATTTTTCAGGATGATGGATCATTGTTGGTGCACTTGATACAATCTGGCAATAAATGTTGGTTATTTTTCAATAAGACCTATCATGGTTATCTGTTTTTGTTCTTCTAGGATGGATATTTGGTAAGGTGAAAGAGGCAGGATGCATGGAGTGCTGGGATGGGAGACTGATTAGAATTCTCAGAGGGGTATAGGCGGGATGCTTTATCCTAGAATTATGTCATACTGCTTACAGTCTACTTGAGCTCATATTAAAATAAGTTATTCAATGAATCTCAAAGGAAGAAATGGCAAGAATAGTTACACTCTGAAAAATCATGTCCATTATTTCTGTCAATGAATCATGGTCATTATTGGTGGTTGCATGATCTTGTCGTGATACGCTTGATTGTTTTGATCTCCCTTGCTCCCAGTGTTCATGCTGTCTTTTTTATGTTCATGCAATAATTTTAACCAGTGTGAAAATTAAATTAGCCTGTGAACTGGTGTATTCTCGATGGGCATATCACTGTAGTTTCACTGTTATAAAAATTTAAAAAGCCATGTGCTTATGCTCTCCTAGGCAATGTTATTTTTGTCACCTCAGAAGCTGTTAAAATTCTTCATTACCACATATGAAGCTCTTAATTTCTGCATTAAGACATCCAATGAACAAAGAAGGTTTTGCTAGTACGAGGGCTCATCATCTGTGCAGTGAAAGAGGAAAACCTCAGCATAATTCATTCTGTATAACCTAGAATATTGGATTAGAACAACCATCCTTAAATTACTAAGGAATTGTGAAAGCCCAATGCCAGTAGGTGACTAGGCAACATATTGCCATATATATGTAAACCTGTCAGTTATGTTATGAGAGGATCTGGTCAATTGTGCCAATGAATCTTTTCTTTCTTCTTTTGATCAATAAAGTATCATCGCCGTGGTTGTTAGGCTTTGGTAAGTGCCATTTAGAAGAATGTAATGTTTGCCTCAAGCTCTTCAGTTTCTGCACTAATGTTTTATGTAAGAATTATGAACATAGAGTATGTACATATGCTATGTGTGAGAACAATTTCAAATTAAGTTGCTGTTTGCACTACTGCTATCCTCTACAATTGGAGAACTGCTTAAGAATGAATAATAGATACTGTAGGACCCAGGAGTTTTGCCTGATCCACCTTTGAGGCCCTAAAAATTTCTCAGTGCCTTTGGCCACTAGTTTAAAAGATATATAAATAATGTGGCTCCCTAAACTGCATAGACAATAGTCTCTTTCAAGACTTGCGTAGCTATGTGATTCATTAGTTTTAATTGACTGATATGTTATTGCCTTCATTCTCTTCCTCCTTTCTTTTTCCAGTAATTATATGCATCTTGCAGTAATGATCTCTTTTTAAGTCAGCTGTAGCCTCATTTGGTTTTCATTGACAAGCATGCTTTTATGTGATATTTGATGAAGGCTGTGTTCCTTTCCTCTTTCATGCACAGATATCTCATGCATAGTTGATGCTCATCCTTCTAGCATGGACTCTCATCAGTTATATGGATTGACTGGTGCAAACTTATCGTGTGAATACCCTTCTCCAAGAAATCTAGTGCTTATTGAATGGACACTTGATTCCACAAAATCAGCTCTTGGCAACTCACCCAGCTCCCCTCTTTCTGGCCAGTTTGAGTGTGACAATTTGTCTGTGCCAAGCAATATTCAGGATCAGCACAGCTCCACAGATACCATCCCGGGGGTTAGCCTCTCTGGGCACTCTCCGTTGGACACCGACAGCAGATTCAAACCGTCGCAAGTTCACCTTCCAGAGGGTATCCAGATACAATCCAATTCACTTTCTGCCGCTTCCAGTCAGAGCATGAGGCACGCGTTACAAGAGATTGAAACTGCTCTCATGGCACCGGATACAGATGAACCAACAACCAGCACTGATCCTGAGTTGAATGAGAACAAGCAAACTCAGCTGCCAAAGCAGCGGTCAAGAACATGGACCCATGAAATCCAGTTAGAAACTCCTTCTCTAGTCCATCCTTGTTACCTCTCCGGTAGATATTTGAATCCAAGTCATGAGGTGCGTCCGGAGAAACGTCTCAGAGAAATGAGGAAACCATCAGGTAATGATGTGAAACAGCTTCTAATCAAGTGTGCTGAAACTCTATCCAAGAACAAGATAAAGGAATTTGAATTATTAGTTGAAAAAGCCCGAAGTGTTGTTTCTGTTACTGGAGTACCTATCCAGCGACTTGGTGCTTATATGCTGGAAGGGCTGGTGGCAAGGCACAAGTCTTCTGGCGTCAACATCCATCGGGCCTTGAGGTGCCGTGAGCCAGAAAGTAAGGAGCTTCTTTCCTACATGAGGATTTTGTATGACATATGCCCCTACTTCAAGTTTGGGTATATGGCAGCGAATGGAGCAATAGCTGATGCGCTAAAGAATGAGGACAGGATCCACATTATAGACTTCCAGATTGCTCAAGGGACCCAATGGGTCACTCTTATTCAAGCATTAGCTGCAAGACCTAGGGGTCCACCGCATGTGCGAATAACAGGGATTGATGATCCAGTGGCAGAGTATACTCGAGGAGATGGATTGCATGTAGTCGGGAAGATGTTGCTGGACATGTCCAAGAAATTCAATATTCCACTTGAGTTTAAAGGCCTCCCTGTATATGAGCCTGAGGTTACAAAAGAAATGTTGGATGTTAGGCTTGGGGAAGCCCTTGCTGTCAACTTCACTCTCCAGCTCCACCACACACCCGATGAGAGTGTTGACGTAAACAACCCTGGTGATGGATTGGTCAGGTTGGTGAAGGGTTTGTCCCCGAAAGTGATGACTTTGGTAGAGCAGGAGTCCAACACCAACACGACACCATTCTCGTCGAGATTTGTCGAGACACTAGATTACTACTCTGCCATGTTTGAATCGGTTGATGTGACGCTGCCCAAGGAGAGCAAGGATAGGATAAACGTCGAGCAGCATTGTCTGGCAAAGGACATAGTTAACATCATTGCCTGCGAAGGGAAGGATAGGATCGAGAGGCATGAGCTGCTGGGCAAGTGGAGATCCAGGCTCAGCATGGCAGGTTTTAGACCTTACCCGCTTAGCCCGTATGTGAACTCAGTGATAAAGACTCTGTTGGGTTATTACTCAGATAAATATACGTTGATGGAGAAAGATGGTGCGTTGCTGCTGGGTTGGAAGAATAGGAACCTCGTCTCGGCTTCTGCTTGGCACTGATCAGTAATTGCCCATTAGAGAGAAGCCTCCAAGGAATAAAGGTCAGATCGCTAAATGCAGAACATCCACGTACGATTCTTGTGATGTATCTCATTGTTCTGTTGCCCGCTACCGAGTGCTGCGTCTGTTGTTGTAATCAGAGTCTTCTGTGACACCAAACTACTTGGGAGCTTGAGAATCGTATGTATTCTATTCTGTTTTCTTCTAATCAATTTTTTTGGGCCCGACAGGCTATCGATGTGAGAATACTGTTTGAAAGGAGGGTTGCAGGATCATCTACTCATTGGAATCATAATTTGTTGCGATCAATAACACGTCCCACGGCACGTTGACGTCTTGTCAGTTCTCGTATGCAGTTGACTTCTATCCTTGTGTTGCTTGTTGGGTCAACTTATGATTTGCGAGACGAGCAGAGGACGGTTGATGCTACTCCGATCAAGAGGACGTGTCCTTGTTCACTTTCCGAGCTAGAAGATAGTAGGCGGATCGGATCTCTCTATGCAGCTCCTGTTCACATTCATGCAAATGACCCCGTTGGGATCTTACATACGTCGTCTTCACGAAGAGGGTGCAACTATCAAGTATAGGATCGATGTTGAAGCGTACCGCAACCGATGGTAATGCCATCATTTACACGCAAAGCGTTGTTTAGTCCAAGTGATGAATTAATCGTGTTTTCTGACAACAGCACCAGATATTGATATTTTGGATGGGTCTTGAATTTGAGCAGGTCAGCAGATGGATTGTTCGCTGGGACAGGCTGATGTTAGGAACCTACCATCCACTTGTCGCCGTGATCGACAACTTAATCTATCTATGACGACACTGTCTCGAGTTAATTCAAACATAATACAAGTCTCGAAATCCCTCGTATATCTTCTCACATAAATCCGAATAATTTTTCTCTCAATCCTTTTCATCAAAATATTAAGATTCAATGTGTATTTATAAGAATAAATCATAATATTTGACGACTATTCCTTAATTGAATCTATCAAAATATCTAAATTTAATTAGGACCCTCCAAAAAAATACTTCTTTCCTCTTCATCCTACGATCTGTATGCTAATCAGCACCCACCCCCGTTTTGATCGCTAATATCAATTTTATTTTTACTTTGTGTGTGTGAAAGCTTTTAATTCCCTTGTTCCTCTTTACGAGTACTCAAGATAAGAGTAATCCATCAAATCACATGGAGAAATGAACCACCTTCAATTTCAATCAAGAAAGTATGTACATATATTTCCAAACTTAAATCAAAATGACAAAAGAAAGGACAAGAAAATACAAGAGTCACCAACATCTATCATCATCAACAGAACAAACATGAAATTACAGGCAAGCATTGGGTTTTGCTTCCAAAACATTTCTTCACACTCACTCACTGCCATGATGCTCAGAATAGGAAGACCATCGGAGCAAATGCGGGCACGACGGCGTAGTGCCTGACAGAAGCAAATGAATAGAGACCTTATTAAACTTGCTTATTCAAAAATATAGACCAAAGACAGCACCTTTTTTTTTTTTTTTTTTCTTGTTTCTTAATTAGACTATTCCTTAGCACCATGCCAAGCACTTCATCATCGACCACCTTTGCTCCAATAAAGTTTCACTACATCTTTTTACTCTCAACTCCTCTGCTTTTATTTCATCCAAAATAGTTAGCTAAAAGCTTTTATTTCATGTTCCTTGGCATCTCCAAGTACCTAAATTGTCTCTAACGCGAATCCTGACTGTCTCAACTGTCTCAACTGTCTTCCATAAACCTTCATATATATTAGAGCGAAAAAGTAGCACAAGGAAACAGCAGCAGTAGATAAAGCACACATTTACGTACTGGTAGCCGTAGTTGGTAGCACGAGGCACTGCTCTAACAGCCGGTTTCGCCTTCGCCTTCGCCTTCGCCTTCACCGATCCTCCGCTCTTCGCCACCGTCGCCGGCTGCCTCGGAGTCCCCACAGAGGCACCGTCCTCCGAGATCGACAGCAGAGACGGCCGCCACGGCGGCACCCACCCGCGCGTCGCCCTTCGAAGAAGTTTCTCCGGCGGCGCAGTCTCCGCCGCTGGCTGCGTGTCCTCCGCTTCCGCCGTCGGTGTTGGCGTCGTCTCCTCCGGCAGGAAGGCTCGACGGCCGCAAGGGAATTCCAGTAGCCTCATCGATCCCTCAGCCCCTCCCAACGCAGAATAATTTGGATTACAAGGCTGCCATCGCAGGCATCGGCCAGTCGTGAGAAAGACGACTTGGTACCTCACCAATCCCGGCGATTTGGTCTGTCTATATAACCAATTCCTCGGTGGTTGACCTGAAAGTCTACGATAACGTAGTCATTGCTTCTGACTGACTACTCCATGGATATAATGAAGTGGTCCTCAGTGACGTTTTGCGCATTTAAAAATAATAATAATAATAATAATAAAAGGACAGCTGGGGGCGGATGCAGTTGAGCTGGCGGAATAATTATATATACATATAGTCTTATTGGTATGATAATTATATAAATATGTTATTACTCTTTTGGCAACCATTTAGTAGATAGGAAGGGTGTAATGTTTTGATAAGCCCCATATAAAAAAAAGGGTTAGAATTAAAATTAAAAACTTTAAATTAATAGATCAATTATCTCAACATATTAATTCCAATAATTTTTTTGCTAATTGTCAAATAAAATCATTTTAATAGGGGAACATATATTTACATCATTTTGACTCTTCTAAGTACGTCAGCTTACCTCCAAGTCATCTGTTATTACGTCTTTCTCGTCTTAAGACCAATATAATCGTTGGTAGGTTTTCTATCTGTACATCATTAGCAATCACTTAATTAATAAACTAATGATGATATTATTAAAGAAGTAAAAAACAAAAAAAGATAAAAATATCTTGCATGATGCAGTACCTAGAATTAATATTGTAGGTAAGAGGAATTATTTGCTCTTAAGTCCTCTCACAGCTGTTATCTTCCAATAAAGGTGTTGCAAGTATTTGATCTCGAAGTCAAACTGGATCATCAATCAGCTATCTAATCCCTAATCCCACAGGTGTTTTCCCCTTAAAAAAACACACGCAGTGGCCGTCCACGAAGTAACACATTTATTGGAAACAGTAGTTGCCGACTCACTACTCCACCAAACTTTTGGTGGAGTGAGATAACGAGTTAATGTCACAAAGGCGATTCCGGCTGTAATGCTTTATGATTTAATGCATTCTCTATACTGCACCCGATCTGTTTAAAACTAGTATCCTAAGCTTGTTTTTCAAGAATAAAATAATAATGTTACTAAGCTGTCAGCTAGTTTATTTGATAAAAGTCTCTCTCTCTCTCTCTCTCTCTCTCTCTCTCTCTCTCTCTCTCTCTCTCTCTCTCTTAATGTAAAAGGTAGCATGCCATTGGCATGCTTGTATTTATAAACATAAATATATTGTTAAAAAAATTTATCGACTAAGTTAAGTAACGCATTCAAAGTATATGACTCGCGCATGTTTGGTAGTACGTTTGAGTATTGATATGCACAAGACCTGATTGCCCATTGAGTATTTTTACATATGCTTCTCGCGATAAATTAAAATCGCCAGAGGGTAGCATGCAAACGGCATGCTTATATTTGTTAAGGATAGCTACTTATTTGTCTATAAAATCTATTTAAACTTTCCTTTTCTCAATTATCTTTCATGGTTGACATACCTTTCTTTCCATCCAAACTTAACTTCACCTTCCATTCTAACTAGTTCATCATATATTTATCACATTCCATTCTAACTAGTTCATCATATATTTATGTGAGTATAAAAATTATTATTTTCATGCTATACAAGACTTTTTTTTTATCAAAATCTAAAACTAAATAATAATAGACCTAAATATTATGATACATACATTTTAAATAAAAACCTTTAATTGATATGTAAACTTATTGTTGTCGGATCTGAAAGTTATAGTAATACCGATGTATAAAAAGAATTAGACTCTTTTTTTTTTCTCTCTTTCTATCTTTTGTAGGACCATTATAAACGATGAATTTAGGGAGAAAGAAAAAAATAAGAGAAGATTTATAATATCTCATTAATTAGTTCACATTGTTTTGTTAGGATCAGGGTCGACACTAAAAGGGGGGGGGGGGTTGATTTAGTGCAGCGGTAAGATAATGACGGTTTAAAACTTCGTTTCGATAAAATCGTTTCCAACGTAAAAACGTTTCGTAAAAGTAATGCTTTGAAAGCGAAGTATGAGTGTATTGAAGGCAGTTTGCAATTAATGTAAATTGCAGGAAGTAAATGCAAATCGAGATTTAGAGTGGTTTGGTCAATCGCGACCTACATTCACTTTCGACTTCCTCCTCCGACGAGGTCACCGACATCCACTAGAGACCTTCCTTCAATAGGCGAAGGCCAATAACCTTTTATACCCCTCTTCTCCTTTTTACGGGTTTAGGAGACAACCTTTACAAGCACTGACTTACTCCTCTCTCAAACTAGTTTAACACTTTAGAAGAGGGAGAGGAGATCACACAAGATTTCAGCATCATTTCTTTGCTTTTAGACTCTTTGTGCTTGTGTGCTTTAACCAGGGATGAAAGGGGTATTTATAGGCTTCAAGTTGATTCAAACTTGGAGCCTAAATCTTTCCCATCCTGGGTTCCCCGGGCACGGGCGGTACCACCGCCCAGGTCTAGCGGTACCACCGCCTGGCACCCTACCAAGGGCGGTACAACCGCCTAGACTGGCGGTACCATCGCTTGACATAGTCTCGAAGACTGTGTCACGATAGTGATACTTTTTTGGGCATTGTTTGGGCCTCTTATTGGGCCCAACACAATTCTTACATGGGCTTAGTTGGCCCCTAATTGGGTTGGCCCAAATCCAAGCCCAATTATGTGCTAACTACGAAATCCTAAGACATTTGCTAAGCTAAACAAGTCCCTATGTCTATTCTTCCGGCGAGCTTCCGGCGAGCTTCCGGCGAACATCCGACGAACCCTCGGCGATGCTCCGACGGATTCTCGGCAAGCTCCTGGACTTCACGATGATCTTCTTGGCGAGTTCCGACGAGCTTCTCTGGCAAGCTCCGAGACTTCTCGGCTGGTTCCTCCAAAACTTTCAATGAACGTCCAGACTTCCGACGAACTCTCGAACTCCCAACGTGATCTCGATCTTGACTCTAGGACTTCATTTTGCTTCATGTCTTGCTATCGTAGTTAATCCTACACATGTAAAATAAACTTTGATCTAGATAATTAATACTAAGCATTAATCAAGTTGTCCAGCATGTCATTGGTCTCTCGACGCTTCGTCCGATTCTTCGGCACATCATCCTCTCTTGCGGCCTATTTCCCAATCGGCTAGTTAACTCTGCAACTTCGATATTCTTGGTGCAATTTTCGCTCTTCTTGGCCCGATGCTTGAATCCATGGCCCGAAGCTTTTTTTCGATACGTCGACCGATCCACCGGCCTGACGTTCAATCTTCTGACATGTTCCTCCGGCACAACATAATTTTTCTACTTTAATTGTCTTATCCTGATCAAAGCATCCTGCGTCACTCAAAACGCAGATTAAAACACAAACACATCGATTGGTTTCATCATCAAAATCCGAGATTCAACACACATGACTAAAAAAAATAAAAAAATATCTATAATCTCTTATATCCATATATTCATATATCCGCACGCACATTGTGTCGTAGTTTCTAGAAAATTATATCTATTTATAGATGAGAACAAAGGATTTAAGGGAAGTAATTATGAAAGTTCCTTATATCAAAGTCATCTTGTAACGAATCCTATCATAATTAGATTTTATTTCTATTGACTGATAACTATAATCAAAATATAATTATATTCATAATATTTTAATACGATTATATAATTTTTTTATGAATTACGTATTGAATGATTTTTCAACAAGCATAAACATGAGACTAAAGGGATATATTTAAAATAATAATTTTTAAGTATGTGTAGTGTGAAAACTAAACATATTCCTAACCCGCCAATGAAAAATAAATTACTTATTTATTTACCATCTATATAATTTAGCTTTTAACACAAAGGAGTAGATTTATCCTCTCTATATATTTTAGCTATAACGCAAAGGAGCTGATTTGTCCTTTGGAGTTGAGTTGTCCTTTGCAGTGGACTAACATGATGACTAGAGATCCATTTTCTGTTGTTGTCATGAAGTTTATTAGAAGGGGAAAGGGGATATGATATTTCAATGTGAATGCCCAAAGAAGCTGATGTAACAAATCAGAAATCTAAATGCTGTCTTTGTCTTGATGTAGCACCGGACAAAATTGTGGCCGGCTGTAAGGCTGTTTCTGTGGCAATTTTTTACTCAGCATCATTAGTGCTTTGGACGCTTCAGGAATGTACCAGAATTGCTGTATTCCAGCTCAAGTTTCTATGACTTGGTAGTGTGCAAGTGATGTCTGAGTGCAACACTAAAACTGTCTTTGAATGAATGAAAACTATATTTATATTTTGATATATAATTGAAGAAAAAAATTTAAGTGAATATAATTGTGGATGCTTTAATTTGAGTATTTGATAAACTATTTTGAATGTGCATTGAAGCATGTGTTATTTGGTAAAATTATATTTTAAATATTTGTTGAATATTATTTGATAAATTTATTATTTTAATATTTTTAATAAACATTTTTATTTAAATAAATAAATATAATTTTATAAAAATATTTAAATATATAAAAGTATAACCATAAAAATAAATATAAAACTAATTTACAAAAATAAATAAATAAAATTCTATCGTATTGATCAATATCAGATAGAGATGCTTCTCTTGAAAGTACTCATTGTGGTAAATATGTTTATATTATTAGAAGGTATCTATATCGAGTTGTCGATAAGTAAGACGATTGGTATTCTTTCTCAGTTCACAGCCAAACCACTAGATTCCTATAGATATATAAATTTGATAATAGGCCTTATCCCCATCTCGATCTCGTTAAATCTTATTCCGTTGTCCTGTCCACGAACACTTCCAATCCGTTCGAACAGTGTTCGCAGATCATTCTATTATATATTTATATATATAGTCCTAAGGCTATGGAAGACACCAAACACGACCCATCCCCAACCTCTCCTCATCTCACTCTCATCAACCTTTCCGGAATCGATTACAATCCATATCTCCTTGAGAATTGCAACACATATCATCCCCTCTTCCTTCCCTCTGAACCTCCCTCCCATAAGCCCCTCAAGGATCCAAACCTACCCTCTATAATCGTCACCCACCCTATTACCATCTGCCATGTGGCCTGCTCATCACCATAGAAACCACTTCCATGCACGTGAGTGAAATGGGGAAACCCTAGCTAGCATACCCCAGCTTCCATGTTCTTGCCCTTCTCCACAGAGACATGAGGGCTGAGCTAAGGGGCAGCACTCCGGGCCATGTCTCCGTGCCTGATCCTAACCCCTTTGACACCCCCCATGGGTCGCTCTCCGGCGCTTTCAAGGCGTGCTCCGGAAGCCTGGATGGTGCATGCATCGAGAAGCTCCTCCTCCACTGCGCCACCGCTGTCGAGGCCAACGACGCCACCCTGGTTCAGCAGGTCATGTGGGTTCTGAACAACATCGCCTCCTCGCATGGCGACCCCAACCAGAGGCTCACCTCCTGGTTCCTTAGGGCGCTCGTCACCCGCGCCTCCCAATTCTGCCCAACCGCCACCCCTTGCGCCACGACCGGGCTCACCAGGGCCCGGCCGATGACCGCAACCGAGCTCGTTGGCTACGTTGACCTCACGCCATGGCACCGCTTCGGGTTCACGGCATCTAATGGCGCCATCCTCAAGATGGTGCAGGGGAGGCGGAAGGTCCATGTGCTCGACTTCAGCATATACTACTGCATGCAATGGCCTACCCTCATCGACGCGCTTTCCGGAAGGCCCGAAGGGCCACCATTGCTCCGAATCACCATGCCCTCCGCTCGGCCACCGGTTCCACCTTATCTGAATGTTTCCACGGAGGAGATCGGGCTGAAGTTGGCAAACTTTGCCAACTCTAGGGATGTGCCACTCGAGTTCCATGTCGTCAAGGCCACTTCGAGCTGCTCCAGTGATGCTCTCAACGGACAGTCAAACTTCCTCCAAGAGTTCGCGTCATGTCTGTTGGATCCTTCCTCGCTAGGCTTAAGGGAGGGAGAGGCCCTCGTCGTCAACTGCCAGAGCTGGTTACGGTATCTGCCGGAGGGGTCAGGGAGAGCTACTGACGACCTGTCCTCGAGGGATGCATTCATGGAGTTAATTCATAGGCTTAACCCTTGCCTTGTTACTGTGACCGACGAGGACGCAGACTTGGATTCCGCAAGGCTGACCTCCAGGATCATGTCATGCTTCAACTACCTATGGATACCATTTGATGCGCTGGAGACTTTCTTGCCCAAGGACAGCCCTCAGAGGTTGGCGTACGAGGCGGACATCGGGCAGAAGATTGAGAACATCATCGGGTTCGAGGGGGAGGAAAGGATGGAGAGGTTGGAATCGGGTGCCAAGCTTAGTCAACGGATGACAAGGGCGGGTTTCGAAAGCTTTCCCTTCGACGAGGAGACAGTGAGCGAGGTGAAGCTTCTTGTCGATGAACATGCGAGTGCATGGGGGCTGAAGAGGGAGGAGGACACGTTGGTACTCACATGGAAGGGCCACAATTCAGTCTTCACAGCAGCTTGGGTCCCAAGCGGATATGATGGATGAAATCGCTCGTCATATGGTGGGAGCAGCACCAGCTCCTCGGTGGTCCTGAGCAAGAAAGATGACAACAACATGTTGCCGACAGACGCACAGCTTTTCTGAGGGCTCCGCAACTCCATACTGGCGTCTATCCGGGAGCAAGCCATGCAAGGCCGCCAATGATGTTGTCTATCTACCATTTCATATGGCAGGGAGAATGGTTTATCTTCCTTACTTGTGTGAGCGTTCCATTCATCCTCTGCTTACGAGCCGCAGATGAATTCTGGTCTCCCCATTAAATTTCGTGGTATTTTCTTTTTCCATGCCTGGAGCATAATGGATCCCCTTCTCGTGACATGGAGTCTCACACATCCTTTAGAATGCACTCGTGCACCAAAATCTCTGGTGAGTGCTTCCGGAGATTTACTTCAGCAATGCGAAACAACTACGATATACCACTGATCTGAAATCCAAAGACGCATCTACCGTGTCCCGTACCGTAGTTTCTCAAAGAACAGCAACTATTTTTGATAGGTGCGAAAGCCAATTAATTTTTTTTCCTTTTAAGGGGAAAAAAATTCAACAAAATTGACTACAGAAAGACAAACAAATGCAAGTGCGCACATCTTCAAGCTAATCACGAATGGTTGGGAAAGAAAACTTTTAAGGTAGACAGAACAGAGAATATTTTTAAAGCCTTTGATCAAAAAGAGAATCCATAATTAACAAAGACTAATCTTACAAGTATTAGCATAAAATATCAAGATTGAAATCAAATAAAATTAGATTTAACGATATTACGATATATACCTTTCATTATTGTTTAGAAGAATAAACCTTATCTGATTTATAAACGCACTGAATATGAGATATCAATCTACAAGGAGAACTAGATATTCCTTCATATGTGTCTTTTTAGCTCATAAAGATTCTGTCTATTTATATGCAAAAACAAAAGATTTATGATAAGAGTTCCTCCCATTAAAGATATTCTATGATAAGTTATTAGGAGAATTTCACCCATCAAAATATCTCCTAAATAATTATATTAACTAATTAAATATGATCACATCATCTGACAACGAAGACTTCAGCCCATCTATTATAATCAGTTGGAATATAATCCATGCCAGCGCGTGTAATTGTGGCCACCACTGGTAATTTGGAAATCCTCCGATCAAGACGCTTTTTTCTGGTTGAAATCTGATCATGATCAATTGAACATGCTGGGGATGGCATTCGACAAAGAGCACCGACACACGTCTAAGAACTAGAGATGGTGGCAAACACTGGCAAGGAAGTTAGAAAAGCCTTCAGCTGGCTGTTGCGACTTTTACCGGGACGCTACGGACACTCAGGTCTTCCACGATTCGGTACATGGTGTAGGGGAAGCAGATGGCGGCCACGGCTCCTTAGCGCGACGCCGCACGGCGAACTCGAGCACACGATGGTGGGCGGGTGGGGTCCGGTCCCCTTCTGGAACGTAGCCGCCGAAATAACCCAGGCGCCTCCACCATCTGGCGGCAGGGGTCCGTATGTAGAAGCCTGATATCAGCCGACGCAGGCCTGCGAGGCGGGCGCCCAACAATTGTGGCTGTGCGATGTGCACCGGTACTGTACATCATGGGGGAGATCATCCCATCCCATCTTCCTTTCCCACTACCCAATCACCAATTGGCTACTCCACCTCTACTCTTCTCAGATTTAGAATCTACGCTTGTAATTATTACTCAAATTGTCTTTTGGATTAACATATCAAAACAATAAAAATGAACTGTAAAAAATCATTTCCACAGTTAAAAAAACAATCATATTTCGACTCAAAAATTGACAGTCTGATATAACGACGGGAATTCTTGGTTTGAATATGATTAGATATGTTGTAACGGCTTTTGAGGCCAAATATGGTTCTTCACAGAGACGTACAAAATTTTTGGTTCAACGACCGCAAAATACAAGTCGCTATAAGTTTAGTATTTCGTAGATCCAATGTTTACATCACATCACACGAGTTGGATCAGCGCGATCGCTCGCATGAAGCAGCACAGATAACATGCAACATGACAAAGTTCCATTATTGATGATTTGAGCCATTATAAAAGAAGAATGACAACCGATAGGTTGTCATCAGCTACCAAGGTTGCCAAGCTGGCACTGCTCACCGTTGTTATCAAGCCTTCGATGGATGGGTTACAGAGATGGAGAGACGATTAGGTGGTGGTTTCGAGAGCGATGACCACACTCCATTTCGAGCACCAATATTTTAGGGTTCATCGAGGTTAAGAAGAGAGAGGGAGGGATGACTGTCGAATACAGGGGAGTGTGTCTTTTTGTCCAGTCGTAATTATTATCTCGGTTGCAGGAACCAGTCTCTTCTGCCAAACAGCCCTGCAACCAAACCAGAAAACTTACTCCATTAGCTAAGCGAGTGCCGTAAGATTATTCACCGAAACCAGAAGCGCAGGAAAGGAACAAAACTCCAGAAAAGGACTGCACAACCAACGCAAGCACGGGGGATGGGGGCCAATAAAGGCAACGCAGGACCAACGTGAAACGCGAGACCAGAAGAAAGTAAAGAGAAAAAAAAAACAACAACAAAGAAATCGTTGTCATTTTAGAATTGAAGGAAAGAAAACGTGCAAATAGAATAAGAAAAAGACAATTGCAGCAGGAAAAAAGAATACGAATTGAGATTAAATTAAAGAAGCTCAAGAATCTCAACTTTCAGCCTGCGAAAATAAATGGGCCTCTGCAAATGACTAACCATTCGTTTTCGAAACGGAAACAGAATTTGAAGCTTCCATATAACGCCCATAAAGATGTGAAACGCCCGCAAAGATCGTTCTTTTCTTTAAGTTACATAACTCACCTACTCTGGCCGCCACTTCTTCCCCTGGGGGCCGGCACTCCGGCGGCTCCTCGAAGACCGAGACAGGGAGCTGCTTGTGGGCGACGCCGATGTCGACGAGGATGACGCCCGAGGTCGGGTCGGTGACGACGATCCCCTTGACGGGGAGCCATAGGAAGAGCTCCTCCTGCGACCATCCGACCACCCCGCAGAGAGCGCCGTAGCTGAGGTTGCCCCGCACCTCTCTCTCGAAGTAAGCCAGCCCATCGCCGTACCGGGCGTAACAGGGGTAATCGAGGCGGACCTCAAGGAGGCCGGAGGAAGGGTCGTGGGCGAAGGACTCTACAGAGTTGGGGAGGAGCCCGCCCGGGAGGCCGTGGTTCCGAAGAAGGTCCCGGATGGAGCCGCCACCAGAGGCTGCCAACGAGGAGGAGAGAAAGAAAAAGAAGCATGGGAGAACAACAAAGAGTTCTCTACGTGATATAAAGGCAGGGAAAGGTGAGAGCTTTGCCATTGAAGAGAGCGAAAACGGAGAAAGGGTTTCTACAAGGGGTTTAGTTTCTAACGAGAGCGAGCGATCGAGAGAGAGAGAGAGATTGACATTGCTTAAATACGCGGATTGTAGTGGGCCCACAAAAGGAAATTTCAAGAAAATTTTATTTGAATTTTGGTTGGAGCGATTTCTTGCAAAAGATTTTTTAAATATATAATGTTTTCAAATAAGTCTTATAATGTTTTTATTATAGTAATCAAAATAATATAATAAGTTAAAAAAACTGTAATCGCCCAAAATATTTATAACTGATAGAAAGAGTATACTTAATTTTTTAAAGAGATCATTTAAGTATTTTTTGAATTATGGATAGTGTTTGGAAAAAAATTAAAAGGAGAGTTTGGGGAAAGCAAAAAAATCTTTACCAAGAAATCGCCCCACCCAAAATATGATATTGTAATAGTTTACAAATAATAACAATAGAAGGGGCTATTACTTATAGTATTTTAAAATAGTTTTATAATATTTTAATAAAAATATTATAAATATTATAAAAAATACTGTAAATAAGAGTCAAATGAAAACATTGTAATAATTCAAAATGGGTGAAAAAAAAACTGACAAAAAAAGTTGGTGAGGGGTATTTAAAAAAAAACTAAAAGGGAATGTTATTTGAAAAAAAAAAAAAAACCTCTAACTGAGGATCTTTTATATAGAAAAATCACTCTTTTTGGTGGGCTATTTGAAGATGGATGATTACTAGGTTTCCAAAACTGAATTTACGAAACCTACTTGAAAACACTATACATGAGCCAAATGGAATCAAAATACACTATAAACCGTTATATCATATTTGTTTTTAAATATATTTATTTATTTATAATAGTTTAGGAATAGCATCACCCAAATATTGTAAGAGTCTACAAATAATAACAATCAAAGAGACATAATATAATGTCATCAATAATAATTTATAATATTTTTAGAATTTTAATAAAAATACTATAAATGTTATTAAAAAATACTATAAATGAGTCAAATAAAAAACACTGTAATAATTCAAAATGTATAAAAAAAACTGACAGAAAGAGTTGATTAGGGATATTTTGGAAAAATATAAAAGAGAATGTTGTTTGAAAAATACGATGATATTTTATAGAAAAATCACCCATTTTGGTAGGCTATTTGAAGATGGATGATTACTAGGTTTTCAAAATTGAATTTATAAAACCTTATTGGAAACAAATGCATTATAAATCATTATATCATATTATTTTTTAAATATGTATTAATAATAAGTTAGGAACAACATCATCCAAATAGTATGAAATTGTAAGAGTCTACAATTAAGAACAATCATAGGGACATAATATAATGTCACTAATAATATTATTAGTATTTTAATAAAAAAACACCATAAATCTTATTAAGAATACTGTAAATGAGTTAAATGAAAACACTGTAATAATTCAAAATGTGTGAAAAAACTGATAGAAAGAGTTGATTAAGGGTTTTTTTGAAAGAAAAAAAAAAACTAAAAGAGAATGTTGTTTGAAAATACAAGGATCTTTTATATAGAAAAATCACCCTTTTGGGTGGGTTATTTGAAGTTGGATATTTATAAGGTTTTCAAAAATAAATTTATTTTTTATAGGATAAGTTTAGGTTGGATTTGGGATATCGATAGCAATGGAATTATAAAAGAACATATTATTATTTTACGGACTTATGTTAACTGAAAATAACGTGAATTCAACCGAACCAAAAAATCTAATTAATGAGAACCGCAAAGTCTTTATATCAAGGAAAAAAAGGTTTTGGAATGAAATGAGAGGCTGTTCCTACTAAAATTTCCAAAGCGAAGTTAATGCATACGTATGATTAAGTGATTAGTAGGATGTAGACGTTCTTACAGAAACGTTGTAAGACCAAACTCGTACTCTAACACTTGTCAAAAGTTGCATTAGAATTCTATGATTAGAGTTTTACCGTATATTAGATAGTTTACCTGTACGAGTATCATAACAAGGAAAATTAATTCACAAATGAAAGATAATTCCTAGTTTTTGCAGTTAAGTTAGGAATATGATAATATAAATTAATTTATTATTTATTTAATCTAAAATCTTAGTATTGATTTCTTGAGTATGAAATTCTCACTCTTTGGATGAGATCCATATTCATCACCAGTAGCCAAGGATTATCTATCACTAAGAAGGATAATGAGAGAAAGAAAGAGGATGATTTGTTTGAAAAAATTATCTTTTTTATTTTTTTTCTTCCAAAAATATCTCCTATTTTTATTTTTTATTTTTAATGATGCTCTCATTTTGTATAATGTTCAAAATACCCCTCATCAATTTCAATAGTTTTTTCTCATCCTGCTTTAGTTATCACAACAAAAACACTATAAAACCCACTTAAAAATACTATAATGATATAAATGGTTACATAACCTCAACCAAATAAACTTTAAACCTAAAATTTGATACCATAACTGTGTATGAGCAATAACAACCAAAGAGACACAAATTTGATGCCACTGATAGTATTTTTCAGTAGTTTTTATAGTATTGAACATTATAAAGCTATTAGAAAATGGAGATAAATGAAATCATAACATACTACAAAATATTTGATATATCATAATATGATTCAAATATATATTTATAGTAGTTTATGAATAACATCACCCAAATAAGGATCAAATATTGGTTTGTTTTAGTGTTTTGGTTATCACAATAAAAATATTATGAAACCTACTTGATAACATCATAAATGACTCAAATGGACTACTAGTCTTAACCAAACTAATAACAAATCTAAAAATATAATATTGTGATCGTTTATTGACAACTAAAAAAACACAATAGTTTTACGGTGTTTGCAACACACCTTAGTTAAAATACTATAAATGCTATTAAAAAATATTATAAATGAGTCGAATAAAAACATTATAATGATTCAAAGCTAGTGAAAAGTTTGACCAAAAAAGTACCATTGGAGTTGGTAAGGAGTATTTTTGGTATTATTCAAATTAAGAGATATCATTTGGAAAAAATTAAAAGATGCCTTTGGAGAAAAATCTCCCAAAGAAATATTTTTATCTTCTTTTGTTTGTAAGATATTTTTTTAAATTTTATCATTATAAGATTTTTTAAATTTTATGATATTACTTGTTCATGATTTTGAAGATTAAATATATGATACCATGGACATTAGAAGTACTTACCCGAGGAAAAGATGCAATTGGCGATTTGAAGGCGATCGTCCTTCTTGCAAAACGATTTGCATGGGCTTTCTTTTAGAGCTGTGAGATCTTAATATATGTGAACATCCTCCAAAGAATTATCTAATACTACGATTCTAGAAGATGACCATCACTTACAAAACTAATTAATTTTTTGCGCTTTGGCTCGGAGCTCCAAGCAACAGTGGCGAAATCTCTCTCTTCGGATCGTGATTCCTCCGAGATACTTTACCGTAACATCGATGACTCTTTCATCCTCTTCGCGGGTGAGCTTCGATCGATGTGTTCTTGGAGTGTGAAAGCCATCATGCACCTATTCTTTGCTTTATACGCTCCATATGAGACAGCCATCCTGAACCTATCTTCCGGTGAGGCAGCAAATGAGGACACTATGCATGTTTTGCAATGTTGGATTGGCTTAAAAAAGTAATGGCATCGCCATGTTCACCTATCACCTGATCAATCGGCTAATCTACATCAAACCAAATCGAGTGTGTTTGTTTTGATTATTACTAAGAACATTCCTCTCTCTTTTTTTCTTCAATTTCAATTTCAAGTATCATTAATTTATGTTTATTAACTAAGATTATGATTATTCAACACATTAGTTGGGTTCATTTATGAGTCCAAGGTATCAAAAAGTTAAGGAGACTCTACAAAAACTACATCAAGGATATACCTATAAGATCTCTTTGATGCTCACACGATTTGATTTGGTCAAATGTCTAAGTTAAGAAGTGTCCAATGAAAAAAGAGCCGAGAAGACACACAAGAGGCTTTTTTATAATACAATTGACAACCATTAGGTTAGGGCTAGGTAGATAGTTAAAATAATTATATGTATCATTGGACCTTCAAGAAGCCATGAGATCATGTGCTAAACTATCGAGTTACAATTATGGAGGTAATGATTTTTTTAAACTAGTTTCATCATCAATGCTACATTACTAACCTTGTGGACCTGAGTAAGCACTCATTGGTTTTTATGTCACCAACGTCATATGATCAAGTTTCATCTAACATCTCGATTGAATAAGTATGACGTGTTTACGATCACTTACACATCATCCTCTCGTTTTATCTACCCTCATCATGTCTTGTCATGTGATAGGAGTCGAGACATAATGTTTTGCTTAGTAGGTTACTAACTATATTGATGGTCTGCTAGGTGTTCTTCCTTGGCAAAGTTGTTTATATTATCAAAGGACATCTTGCTTTTTAATACAATCTTATTGTTGTCAGGAGGTGCTTCCTAGCTAATTCAACTATATTATTATTGGGAGATGCTTAGTTGATTTGTTCACATTATTATCAAGAGACTTTTTTGGTCAACTTGGTTATGTTATCATCCAGATATGTTTTTCGATTGATTCGATCATGTAATCATCAAGATATTAAATCTCGTATTTTGATGATGAAACCACTTGATATGTGTTTATGATTTTATCTACGTTTTGAGTGACGCATGATGCTTCGATCAGGATGAGACAATTAAAACAGGAAAATCATATTGGGCCGGAGGAACATATCAAAAGATTGGACGTCGCGCCGGTGGATCGGTCGACGTATCGACAGAAGGCTTCGGGCCATGGATTCGGGCATCGGGCCAAAAAGAGCGAAGATTGTGCCAAGGATATCAGAGTTGCGGAGTCAACTGGCTGATTGGGTAATAGGCTGCAAGAGAGGACGATGCACCGAAGAATCGGACGAAGCATCGATGGACCAATGACATGCCGGACAACTTGATTAATTGCTTAGGATTAATTGTCTCAATCGAAGTTTTGTTTTAAGTGTGTAGGATTAACTACGATAGCTTAAAGACATAAAGCAAGTCTACCGGAGTCAAATTCAATGGGTGTTCGAGAGTTCGCTGAGAGTCCGAAGATTCCTCGGAAGTACTACCGGAAACAACTAAGAAGAAATTAGGGACTTGCCGAAGTTTTCGAAAGTCCGCCGAAGAGATCGTCGGAGGTTCGCGGAGATCACCGAGAAGGCTCGGCTACTCGCTGAACTCACCACAAGATCGGGAGCCTACTGGGAGTCCGCCGGAAGAAATCCGAGGGTGTATCGGAAGTCCACCGGAAGATTGCCGGAAAGCTCGCCGGAATGAGACTCGACGTTTGCCATTTAAAAACTTGCTTAGGACTATGTTTTCAGTTACGTAGTTTGTATGTAATTAGGGTTAGGATTATGGGATAATCCTATATCCTGGTTATAGGCCAACTGGGCCCGAATGTGACTTGGTTTGGGCCGGACTTGAAGCCCAACCAGTGACCCGTAAGGTCGGGCGGTGGCACCGCCCAGCACCCGAGAGGTCGGGCAATGGCACCGCAAGTAAACGGTCAATGTGACATTGACAAACAGTGGCACCGCCACCAACAGGCGGTGGCACCGCGGAACCTAAGAGAATTCAAAATTTGGAGCCCAAATTTAAATCCTCTTGGGGTCTATAAATACTCCTCAATTCTCAGCAGAGAAAACAACCTTTGAGAAGTTAGAGATTGAGATAAAGCCTTAGCAAATTCTTTAGCAAGTCTTGTTTTCAATAGCTTAAGTGTTCACCTCCTTTCTCTTTGAAAATTTGTAAGAGTGTGAACCACTCGTAAAAGGTTGTAAGAGGGGTATTTGTCCTTCCCCTTCAAAGTGATTTGCTAGTGGAAGTTGGGAGCCTCATCGAAGAAGGCTTCACAAGTGGATGTAGGTCATTTGACCAAACCACTTTAAATTGGTGTGTTCCTTGAATGTGTGAGTACTTACCTTTCTGAAATTGTTATTTACATCGCAGCAAGCTTTTGGTTTTCATCTTCTCAGTTTACTCGAGCTACTCTTATCAAGTCATTCATTGTCAAATCAAAATCTCTATGCATTTACGGAATCATTTTCAAACTTACAAGTTTTAATCCGCTGCAATAATTCACCCCCCCCCCCCTCTTAGTGCCGCTCCGATCCTAACAATTGGTATCAGAGCCACGGTTTTCTACTTTGGTTTAACACCCAAATAGAAATTGCTCTCATTTTCAAACTTACTAGTTTTAATCCGCTGCAATAATTCACCCCCCCCCCCCCCGTCCTCTTAGTGCCGCTCCGATCCTAACAATTGGTATCAGAGCCATGGTTTTCTACTTTGGTTTAACACCCAAATTGAAATTACTCTTTTCAACTTTCAAGAGGGTCACTCTTTCATTCGTCTTCCCTTTTTCAATGGGACAGACTATACTTATTGGAAAACTCGAATGAGAGTTTTCTTACTTTCTTTGGATTTGAATTTATAGCACATAGTCGAAAATAGATTTAAAATGTCTTCTCTTCCAATGAACCATTGGAATGATTTGGAGAAGAAGATGTTTTCTATAAATGCAAAGGCTATGAATGCCTTATATTGTGCACTTGACAAAAATGAATTTAATCGCGTCTCGACTTGTGATTCGGCTTTTGATATTTGGAGAACTCTTGAGGTCACTCATGAAGGCACTAGCCGAGTGAAAGAGTCCAAAATCAACATTCTTGTGCATTCTTACAAACTTTTCCGGATGAAACCAAGTGAGTCCATCGGAGACATGTACACCCGTTTCACGGATGTCATCAATGGACTCAAAGCTCTTGGTAAAAGTTTTTCTAACTTTGAACTAGTAACTAAAATTTTAAGTTCTCTTCCAAAGAGTTAGAATCCAAAAGTTACGGTCATTCAAGAGGCTAAGGATCTTAAAATATTTCTACTCGAAGAACTAATTGGGTCTTTAATGATGAACAATGTGACAAAAAGGGAACTTGAGAATAACCTTTTAAAGGACAGGAAGGATTTGGGACATAGAACACAGGAAGACCACTCGAGTATAAGCTCAAGTGATGGTAAACTTAAACTACAAATGAAACAAAAATTAAAAAGCAAAAAGAACGGAATTACTTGCTTTAATGCAAGAAGAAAAACAAAAATTGGGATGAATTGAGCTCCTCCGAAGACGAGAAGAAAATCAAGAAAGGCGAGATGGCAAACTACGCCTTAACGGTTTTCAACGATGAGGTAATCGAAACCCCTTAATTTATTTTGAAATTACTTGATGTTTTCCATGATGCTTTTTTTTTAATAATTATTTTTCTTGAAAATTACATGTTTTATGTTAATGGAATAAAATGTTATATTTAAATCTAATGCTCATATATGTTTTTCTTAAGAAGAAAAATGTGTATCTTGATGATTTTTCGGATTTTGATGTGATTATCAAACTTTACGATCTTTTGAAAGATCTTTTTCGGCATTAATGAATGATGCATGGATTTGGCATAAAAGAAAAGAACAAGCATATATGAAATCAATCAATGAGTTGAAACAAAAGGAGGAAAGCATTTTTCTTGAAAAATTTTCTTTTTTCTCTATCTTATTGATTTTTCACTAAGAGACCAATAAAATTATTTGTCTTTTTGAATCTCTTGAAAGTAAGGTTGAGAGTTTGATAATTTTGATGATTTGAATTTGAAATGAGTTTTATCAAAATCATGATATTGATTTCTTGGAATAACATGAGATTACTTTTGATGATCATTTTGATATTTGGAGAACTCTTGAGGTCACTCATGAAGGCACTAGCCGAGTGAAAGAGTCCAAAATCAACATTCTTGTGCATTCTTACAAACTTTTCCGGATGAAACCAAGTGAGTCCATCGGAGACATGTACACCCGTTTCACGGATGTCATCAATGGACTCAAAGCTCTTGGTAAAAGTTTTTCTAACTTTGAACTAGTAACTAAAATTTTAAGTTCTCTTCCAAAGAGTTAGAATCCAAAAGTTACGGTCATTCAAGAGGCTAAGGATCTTAAAATATTTCTACTCGAAGAACTAATTGGGTCTTTAATGATGAACAATGTGACAAAAAGGGAACTTGAGAATAACCTTTTAAAGGACAGGAAGGATTTGGGACATAGAACACAGGAAGACCACTCGAGTATAAGCTCAAGTGATGGTAAACTTAAACTACAAATGAAACAAAAATTAAAAAGCAAAAAGAACGGAATTACTTGCTTTAATGCAAGAAGAAAAACAAAAATTGGGATGAATTGAGCTCCTCCGAAGACGAGAAGAAAATCAAGAAAGGCGAGATGGCAAACTACGCCTTAACGGTTTTCAACGATGAGGTAATCGAAACCCCTTAATTTATTTTGAAATTACTTGATGTTTTCCATGATGCTTTTTTTTTTAATAATTATTTTTCTTGAAAATTACATGTTTTATGTTAATGGAATAAAATGTTATATTTAAATCTAATGCTCATATATGTTTTTCTTAAGAAGAAAAAATGTGTATCTTGATGATTTTCGATTTTGATTGAAACCATACTTGATATCTTAATGAAAATATTAAGAAGTTTAATATCATGCTTAATGATGATGCATGGCTTTTGTATAGAAAACTAAGCATGAAAAGATAGATTCACCTAAAAGAAAAATGCATGACTACAACAAATAACAAAATTATTTTGGTTGAAAATATCTTATGCTCAATGAAACCTGAATATGCTTTATGATTAATAATTTCTTTGCCTTGTATGTGATGAGTATTTTGAAAATAAATGAAATCATGTTTGATTTAAAATAATACATAATGATCATGCTTAATGAGTTTACTTTTAAAATGATACATGATGATTTTTGTGATTATCAAACTTTACGATCTTTTGAAAGATCTTTTTCGGCATTAATGAATGATGCATGGATTTGGCATAAAAGAAAAGAACAAGCATATATGAAATCAATCAATGAGTTGAAACAAAAGGAGGAAAGCATTTTTCTTGAAAAATTTTCTTTTTTCTCTATCTTATTGATTTTTCACTAAGAGACCAATAAAATTATTTGTCTTTTTGAATCTCTTGAAAGTAAGGTTGAGAGTTTGATAATTTTGATGATTTGAATTTGAAATGAGTTTTATCAAAATCATGATATTGATTTCTTGGAATAACATGAGATTACTTTTGATGATCATTTTGATTATTTTGATTCATGGAATTTTGGATTCATAACTTGATCTTTCATTTGTTTATGAGATGGTTGAAATCTTTGTACCTTTTAATTATTCCCTTCTCCTTTCAATTTTTGAATTTATGCATGTTATATGTTAAACATTTGAAACCATGTTTTGGTATCATGCATATCTAAGAAATGTTGTTTTGACATAAATGAAATAGGCATGCTTATATGAAATAGTATAAGTGTCATGCTTGACGATTGTATACTTAATTATGTATAAAGTTGTAATGAAAATATTGAAATTTTGATATCATGACTTGACGATTTTATACATGAGATTTTAAAGTTATATATGATGATTTTTGTGGTTTATTGATCTTGATGGTTTTTATGACGAAATTTATTTTTCGATCCTAAACGATTGATGATATATATATATATATATATATATATATATATATATATATATATATATATATATATATATATATATATATATTAGCATAAAAAGGATAAAGGCATGCTTGTATGAAACAACTAAATAGAGAAAAGTATTTTTCTTGAAAATTCTTTTTCTTTATCTTATTGACTTTGATGAATCTATTTTATCATCTTGAAAATAATTTTGATTTTATGATTTGAATTTAAATGAGCTTTATCTTGATTTTTCGAGATTTATAACTTGAGATTTACCCTATAAAAATCAAGATCTTTTATCCTCAATGTTTTTTTTTAGCATCTACTATCCAAATGAATCATGATTGGTATCATTACTATATTTCTTCTTGCCGTGTACTAAAGAGAAAATTTTCCTAAATGAATCATGATTTTTCGGAACCACAATTCTTTTTATGATTCATAATGAATTGAGAAATTTTATATGCTTGAATTAATATCTTGTTCTCCTATAAGATTGAATGAATTTTATCTATATCATGATCCCCTAAGATTTTCCTTTATTTAAGAGGAGATTTTTCAAAAGAAATCATGTCTTTTGGTATTATCTTTTCATGATATAATTTTCTTCTGCAATTCCTTGTATTCATGAAATATTTATCTCATCACTCAATAACTCTTCTTGATATTCCTAATATGATGAAATGAAATTATGCATGAAATACAAATGGAGAGAAGTTTTGATCATATATGGTATGATGCAATTTGACAAATTAATACCATCATGATTTAAAACATTTATGATTTGAAATTATGCTTGCAATTACTTTTTATTGTATGTGATGTATTGCATATGATGTGTATCATGAATGCTTTAAATGATAAATGTTTTGATATCATGATTGATGATTTGTTTTATGCATGAGATTTTTCAAAATTATGCATGATGAATCTTGTAGTTTATGGATTATTGATTTTTACCATAATGAAAGTGTCTTATTGATCCTTGTCGTAATAAATCTCATACTTTCAGTTTTAAATATGATACATGTTTTTATTTGACATAAAAAAGGGGGCATGCTTGAATGAAATAAATCAATGAGTTGAAACAAAAGGAGGAAAGCATTTTTCTTGAAAAATTTTCTTTTTTCTCTATCTTATTGATTTTTCACTAAGAGACCAATAAAATTATTTGTCTTTTTGAATCTCTTGAAAGTAAGGTTGAGAGTTTGATAATTTTGATGATTTGAATTTAAATGAGCTTTATCTTGATTTTTCGAGATTTATAACTTGAGATTTACCCTATAAAAATCAAGATCTTTTATCCTCAATGTTTTTTTTTAGCATCTACTATCCAAATGAATCATGATTGGTATCATTACTATATTTCTTCTTGCCGTGTACTAAAGAGAAAATTTTCCTAAATGAATCATGATTTTTCGGAACCACAATTCTTTTTATGATTCATAATGAATTGAGAAATTTTATATGCTTGAATTAATATCTTGTTCTCCTATAAGATTGAATGAATTTTATCTATATCATGATCCCCTAAGATTTTCCTTTATTTAAGAGGAGATTTTTCAAAAGAAATCATGTCTTTTGGTATTATCTTTTCATGATATAATTTTTCTGCAATTCCTTGTATTCATGAAATATTTATCTCATCACTCAATAACTCTTCTTGATATTCCTAATATGATGAAATGAAATTATGCATGAAATACAAATGGAGAGAAGTTTTGATCATATATGGTATGATGCAATTTGACAAATTAATACCATCATGATTTAAAACATTTATGATTTGAAATTATGCTTGCAATTACTTTTATTGTATGTGATGTATTGCATATGATGTGTATCATGAATGCTTTAAATGATAAATGTTTTGATATCATGATTGATGATTTTGTTTTATGCATGAGATTTTTCAAAATTATGCATGATGAATCTTGTAGTTTATGGATTATTGATTTTTACCATAATGAAAGTGTCTTATTGATCCTTGTCGTAATAAATCTCATACTTTCAGTTTTAAATATGATACATGTTTTTATTTGACATAAAAAAGGGGGCATGCTTGAATGAAATAAATCACATGATTTGAAACAACCAAAAGAGAAGAACATTTCTCTTGAAAATTATTTTTCACTATCTTATTGATTTTGATGAATCCATTTGTATTATTTTTATGAATCTCAAGGATTATGAAAATGATTTGAATTTAAATGAGCTTTATCTTGATTTTTCGAGATTTATAACTTGAGATTTACCCTATAAAAATCAAGATCTTTTATCCTCAATGTTTTTTTTTAGCATCTACTATCCAAATGAATCATGATTGGTATCATTACTATATTTCTTCTTGCCGTGTACTAAAGAGAAAATTTTCCTAAATGAATCATGATTTTTCGGAACCACAATTCTTTTTATGATTCATAATGAATTGAGAAATTTTATATGCTTGAATTAATATCTTGTTCTCCTATAAGATTGAATGAATTTTATCTATATCATGATCCCTAAGATTTTCCTTTATTTAAGAGGAGATTTTTCAAAAGAAATCATGTCTTTTGGTATTATCTTTTCATGATATAATTTTTCTGCAATTCCTTGTATTCATGAAATATTTATCTCATCACTCAATAACTCTTCTTGATATTCCTAATATGATGAAATGAAATTATGCATGAAATACAAATGGAGAGAAGTTTTGATCATATATGGTATGATGCAATTTGACAAATTAATACCATCATGATTTAAAACATTTATGATTTGAAATTATGCTTGCAATTACTTTTTATTGTATGTGATGTATTGCATATGATGTGTATCATGAATGCTTTAAATGATAAATGTTTTGATATCATGATTGATGATTTTGTTTTATGCATGAGATTTTCAAAATTATGCATGATGAATCTTGTAGTTTATGGATTATTGATTTTTACCATAATGAAAGTGTCTTATTGATCCTTGTCGTAATAAATCTCATACTTTCAGTTTTAAATATGATACATGTTTTTATTTGACATAAAAAAGGGGGCATGCTTGAATGAAATAAATCACATGATTTGAAACAACCAAAAGAGAAGAACATTTCTCTTGAAAATTATTTTTCACTATCTTATTGATTTTGATGAATCCATTTGTATTATTTTTATGAATCTCAAGGATTATGAAAATGATTTGAATTTAATGGGTTTTATTGAAATCATGATCTTGATTTCTCGTAATTATAATTTGAATTTTCTATTGAATGAATCAAGATTGTTTTCTATTTAAAAGGACATTTGTCGAAATGTTTCATGGTCTTTTAGTATTCATGATCTTGATAATTATGTTTTGAAACTTTATGTAAATCAAGATTGTTCATCAAGATTCTCTCGTTTTATAAAGAAGAGATTTTTTATGTGAATCATAAGTTTTTATATGCATGAATTAAGATTTTGTTCTCCTACAATTCTTTTTGCTATTAACTAACAAGAAACTTGTTCTTGTAAACCATGATATGCTATTTAATATCTTGATAATTTATAACTTGAGTTTCTTTTTGAATCAAGATTGTTCCCTATCATGTTTTGTATTTACAAAAGAAGAAATTTGTCAAAAATGATATATGTCTTTTAACATTCATTTTTATCTTTGTTAATTACCCTTGTCATGATTTGAAGATTATAGTAAAGGGAATGAATTATATGATTGTATTGTTTTTCCCTTCTATTTGACAATGACATAGGGGAGCAAATTTTGCTAGCTTGCATACTTCAAGAAGAAGGAAAAGTGCTATCTTGCAAATTTCAAAAGAAGCAATATGTGCCAAGTTACACATTTTGAAAAGAGGCAAAATAGTCCATCTTGCACATCTTTTTGCTAACTTTTTATGTGTAAAAGTTGATAACTTGCATACTATAAATTTGCATACCAAATGTGCAATTTTGCCTATCTTAAGATGCAAAACATGCTAATTTGCACTTTGCAACGGAAGCAAAATTGCTAGCTCAAACATTGCAAAGGAAGCAAAGTTTGCTAGCTTGCAACTTGCATATTCAAGAAGTAAGAGTTGCTTTCTTGGACATCTCTAATTTGCTAGCTAGCATGATGTATAACTTGTTATCTTGAACATCACAAGCTTGCCTATCTTAAGAAACAAAAAATTGCAAAAGTGCTATCTTGCCTATCTCAAGAAGCAAAACTTGCAACTTGCACATTACAATAGGAAGTAAGAATATGCAACTTGCACATTACAATAGGAAGTAAGAATAATGAGCTTACACAAGAAAGCTATCTTGCATTTGCTTTTGAAATTTTTGCTAGCTTGTATGTAATATAATAAAACTTGCATATCGTAAAAATTGCTAGTTTATAGTCTAAAGAGAAGCAAACAGTTGCTATCTCAAGAAAAGTAAATATGCTAAAACTTGCACATCTTTAATTGCTAGATTGCATGATGATACTATGTTTATTATGCAATGATTTGAACTTTTTATCTCTAAACACATAAGAGTTGAGGCTTCTCCCTTTTGTTGATGACAAAGGGGGAGAAGTAAGTTGATGACATGCATGATTTGATCATGACATGTTGCTTGGATTTTTAATCCAAGAGTTTCTATCAATATGGCATATTGATAGGGGGAGTTTGTTTAAACTTCGGGAATTAAGGTTAACTTCGTCATCAAGTGGTTGTCATCATCAAAAAAGGGGAGATTGTTGAATCTCATATTTTGATGATGAAACCACTTGATATGTGTTTATGATTTTATCTGCGTTTTGAATGACGCAGGATGCTTCGATCAGGATGAGACAATTAAAGTAAGAAAATCATGTTGGGCCGGAGGAACATGTCAGAAGATTAGATGTCGGGCCGGTGGATCGATCGACGTATCGATAGAAGGCTTCGGGCCATGGATTCGGGCATCGGGCCAAGAAGAGCGGAGATTGTGCTAAGGATATCGGAGTTGCGGAGTCAACTGGCCGATTGGGCAATAGGCCGCAAGAGAGGACGATGCGCCGAAGAATCGAACGAAGCATCGAGGGACCAATGACATGCCGGACAACTTGATTAATTGCTTATGATTAATTGTCTCAATCGAAGTTTTGTTTTAAGTATGTAGGATTAACTACGATAGCTTAAAGACATAAAGTAAGTCTACTGGAGTTAAGTTTGATGGGTGTTTGAGAGTCTGCTGAGAGTCCAAAGATTCATTGGAAGTGCTGCCGAAACCAACCGAGAAGAAATCGGGGATTTGCCAAAGTTTTCGGAAGTTCGCCGGAGAGATCGTCGGAGGTTCACGGAGATCACCGAGAAGGCTCGGCTACTCGCTGAACTTGCCACAAGATCGGGAGCCTGCTAGGAGTCCATCGGAAGAAATCCGAGGGTGTATCGGAAGTCCGCCAGAAAGCTCGCCGGAATGAGACTCGACGTTTGCCGTTTAAAAACTTGCTTAGGACTATGTTTTCAGTTACGTAGTATGTATGTAATTAGGGTTAGGATTATGAGATAATCCTATATCCTAGTTAGGGGCCAACTGGGCCCGAATGTGACTTGGTTTGGGCCGGACTTGAAGCCCAACCAGTGACCCATAAGGTCGGGCGGTGGTATCGCCAGACTGGGCGGTAGCACGCCAGTAAATGGTCAATGTGACATTGACAGACGGTGGCACTACCACCGACAGACGGTGGCACTACCACCGACTGGCGGTGGCACCACCAGCTCCGGGAACTCAAGAGAATTCAAAATTTGGAGCCCAAATTTAAATCCTCTTGGGGTCTATAAATACCCCTCAATTCTCAGCAAAGAAAACAACCTTTGAGAATTTAGAGATTGAGATAAAGCCTTAGCAAATTCTTTAGCAAGTCTTGTTTTCAATAGCTTAAGTGTTCACCTCCTTCTTTCTCTTTGAAAATTTGTAAGAGTGTGAACCACTTGTAAAATGTTGTAAGAGAGGTATTTGTCCTTCCCCTTCAAAGTGATTTGCTAATGGAAGTTGGGAGCCTCATCGAAGAAGGCTTCGCAAGTGGATGTAGGTCATTTGACCGAACCACTTTAAATTGGTGTGTTCCTTGAATGTGTAAGTACTTACCTTTCTGAAATCGTTATTCACACAGTAGCAAGCTTTCGGTTTTTATCTTCTCGGTTTACTCGAGTTACTTTTAATCCGCTGCACTAATTCACCCCCCCCCCTCTTAGTACCACTCCGATCCTAACACAAGAGATGTTCCTTGGCTAATTTAATTGTAGCATCGATAAGAGTAAAGTCTTGGCAAATACAATTGTATTGAGGTGACCATTCATTTCATTGCTTATGCCATGCATGCCCCATACTATTGTTACTTTAGATTTTAACTTGCTAGCAAACTCTCCAATCGATCAGATCTACTTATGCAAATCATCATCATCACATCGGTTTTCCTTGGCATGCTGCTTAGGCTATGACATCCGATCTGACTTGATTTGATTCTTGACATCCCACAATAGTTAATTAATGATTAAGATGCATAGCCCAATAATAGAGTTCCACATCAGCCTCCAACTAAATTGTTTGGGATTAAAGGAGATTGCAATCTCAGTGATCAATCTCTCCTGACCAACACTAGGCTACCATGTCGTTTGTCTAAATGGACCATCGGACAATCGAAGGGGCTGATGGTGGTCCTCAAGGGTCATTCGACCCTTGTAAATATAGAGCTTTTTTGGATTTTCATATACTTTCTTATATTTTTGCACTTGGACCTTTCAAAACTTCGAGCTTAGAATGCTCCGTGGATGCCCAAACCCTCATTTCCAAAGGGCTTGCCGGATTGGGGTACAATATCATCAACTTTGTGTATTAGTTGATGGGATTTAATCTAATGATTTGGGGGCGTATCCAATAAGAATCCTATGATACTTATATTAGTAAAGTGGTTCTGAGGATCCGATCAAATGTCAAAGTTAGTCAATCATGTAACCATTAATGAGCCATAAGCTCTCGCGTCGAACCGTCGAGTCGACGGCTATTGAGGTAACAGTTTTATTGAACCAACTTTTTCGTCAGCGCTAAGTTGTCAACCTCGCGAGGTTGACTCTCATTGGTGTTACATCGTCAATCTCAAGGGATTTAGTTTCAATTGACGGGTCCGGAAACTGGATAAATGTGTCGTGTCGATGGCCGTCTACGTGCCGTCCCCCGCATCAATACTAAACACCAGCGTTCATTGTTTCGTGGTGAGTGAAACCCTTGGGCGTTTCCGGGGGCCATGAATGAGCACCAGGTCCGACAGATCCTACTGAACGCACAGGAAGGTAGCTGGACTGCGATGTGCACCACCACCAAACATTATCTATCAGACAAACCCTACAAACGACAGGACAATGCACAACCGAGCTAGCCAATGCTTGGGTTGAGGGACGCGGGTCTTGGGTGTGCGGCTGGAATTGGGGCTTCCACGCTTCAGACGTAACAAAGCAGGAAGGTAGATTTGGCTGTCGTCAACTTGACATAGCTGCAGCCCCATGGGTTGATGGGGCAGGTTTGATGAAGAGTTAGTGTCATTTATCTCGATGATGATGATGATGAGACCGTTCTTCAAATGGCTGAGGAACTTGAGTTTGAACCCCTGATGTATGAATTAACATAAATACAAATGAGACCGTTCTTCAAATGGCTGAGGAACTTGAGTTTGAACCCCTGATGTATGAATTAACATAAATACAAATGATTATACATGGACACTCATTCTGCTGTTTGCTGATTGATGCGAGTGTACCTATGTTAGATGAGTTCAATAAAAAAGAGGAGAAAATTCAGCTCGAATTTAGATATAAGGCTTGTTGGTAAACAGTTGTACCATGGCTAGTGAGTTAGCACGGCCTGGTCCATGGGCCGATGTCGGGAGTCTTTGCTCGGTCGAACGAGTTGCCGAGATTGATCACGCCCGCGGGATGGGAGGTTGGCGTCGGGATGCTGGTTGGTGTCTCTCAGTCGGGAATGGTCGTGCTTCCAGGGGTGGCCACGCTCCTACATAGAAGGCCTGCGTCTGGGGTTCCCGACAGTGGCCCCTCGGTGAATGAGTCAATTCCCTCTCTTCTCCTTTTTTTTGATTCCCCTTGGCCGGATGCCGGTCAGGGGTTTTTATACTACTGTATGAGGGTCGATCACCACGGGTTTCACGCGATGACCGGTACTCAAGAGACAAGAGAGTACATTCGTGCGGTCGCTATCCCGGAATGCATGGAACGACACCATACGATGCCATCTCGAGCTTCCGGAGCGGGAGGTACACGGTGCCGTCCCGAGTCTTCCAGGATGGGATGTGCCGAAGAGTGCCTTGGTACGGATCCTGTTTGGCACATGAGAATACTTGTGCTGACTTGGCAAGGGAGTGGTGTGTGTCGGTGGTGATATAGCTGGGGTCTAAAATATACCTTATCACTTTTGTCCCCCCCCACTAAGGTGTGCCGTGGGATCCTTATAAGAGGGCGAGGGGTGCGCTTGGGTCGGAGCACCGCATGTGTATCGGTCGCTTGTGAGAGGAAGTCGGGTTGATTCATCGTGGGGCCACTCGGTGCTTTAGGAAGGGTTGGAACTATTGGCCAGGTGGTTGGGCTCAAGCGGGATGGTACTGGCGAGTTGTTGGTCAGGGGACCGAGTTGCGCGACTCGAGCAAAAACTGGACATGTGCGCCAAGGAACTAAACTCGGGCTCAGGCTTGATTGACAAGTTGCTGGTTGGAGACCAAGCTATGTGACTCGAGCAAAGACTGGACCTGTTGACCAAGTGACTGATCTCGGGCTCAGGTTTGAGACTGGTGGGTCACTGGTCGAGGACCGAGTTGCGCGACTTGGGCAAATATTGGACCTGTGGGCTAAGTTATTGATCTCAGGCTCAGGTTTAGGACTGACGAGTCGCTGGTCAGGGATCAAGCTATGTGACTCAAGCAAAGACTAGACCTGTTGGCCGAGTGACTGATCTCGGGCTCAGGTTTAGGGCTGGCAAGTTGCCAGTCGGGGACTAAGCTATGTGACTCGGGCGAAGACTAGACCTGTGGGCTAAGTGACTAATCTCGGGCTCAGGTTTAGGACTAGCGAGTCGTTGGTTGAGGACCGAGTTACGCGACTCGGGCAAAAACTAGACCTGTGGGCCGAGTGACTGATCTCGGGCTCAAGTTTAGGGCTGGCGAGTCGCTAGTCGGGGACCGAGTTGCGCGAATCAGGCTAAGACTGGACCTATGGGCCAAGTGACTAGTCTCGGGCTAAGGTTTAGGACTGGCGAGTCGCTGGTCGAGGACTGAGCTATGCGACTCGAGCAAAGACCAGACTTGTGGGTCGAGTGACTGATCTCGGGCTCAGGTTTAGGACTAGCAAGTCGCTAGTCGGGGACTGAGCTATACGACTCAGGCGAAACTGGACCTGTGGGCCGAGTAACTGATCTCGGGCTTAAGTTTGACTAACGAGTCACTAGTCGAGGGACCAAGCTGCACAACTCGGGCAAATACTAGACCTGTGGGCTGAGTGACTGATCTCGGGCTCAGGTTTAGGACTGATGAGTCGCTGGTCGGGGATCGAGCCATGTGACTTGGGCAAAGAGTACGCCTAGCATCCTATGGGCAACGTGAACAACCCCCAAGTCCACCTCGGGAGAATCCCCGTTCAGCCTGGCATTTGGAACTGAAGCGATGCTTCCACCTGAGATGGTATTCCCGACCTTGCGCACCACCACCTTCAAGCAAGACAACTTCGAGGAAGGCCTCCAGGCTAACTTGGACCTCCTTGAGGAGAGAAGGGTCGAGGCACACTTATGCATCCTGGCATACAAAAAGGCCATAGCCCGGATCTACAACCGCAGGGTCTGCCCACGGCCGATCAAGGCCAGACACCTCGTCCTTCGGAAGATCGAAGTAAGTGACCCAGCCCAAGCAAGAGGGAAGCTCGCACAAAATTGGGAAGGCCCCTATCGGGTCTATGACATGGTCCGAGAAGGAACTTACCAACTCAAGACCATGGAAGGGAGTCCCTTACGGAGGACTTGGAATGTATCAAGCTTGAAAAATTTCTTTCCCTGAAGGTAAAGAGCCAGGATTTTGAAAAGCTAGTTCACATTAATCAAAAGGAGCGTACACATATGGGTCAAGGCAATACAATCTCAAAATTTGACCTGACCAAGACAAAAAAAAAAAAATTGTTACACCCCTTTGTTCGGGGGAGGGGTCGTGGGACCGTCATCAAAGGGGACATATGCTAGCATGTCGACGCTTTGATCTTCCGGTAGGTTGGTGAACGGGTTCGACTCCAACTCTAGGTCCGGATACCTCGCATGGAAGCGGGCGAAGGCAACCCGATATCCAAACTTGTACATCACCCGCCCTGTCCTTTGTAGACCGCTCTCGAACCCGAGAGATTACTTGTACTTAGTGATTGCTCCTTCGATCTTTCCAAGCAACCTGAGGCGCTCCTCCTTCAAAGCCTCCTCAACGGCCCACGAAGCGGACCTGGCAGACTCAACATCCCAGGAGAGAGTCAGCAGCTCATCGTCAAGTGTCCGAACACGAGCTCGGCTCTTAGATGATCCACCTCCCCCTCAAGGTTCGAGGCACATCACTCTGTCACAGCAACGACTTCCGGGCTGGGTCCGTTCTTTAGTTCCTCGACCACTCGATGGAGATCAGAATTAACATCTGACAGATGCTCAATCACCCTACCAATATCATACACATGGTCGATCAATGCCATGGTGTAATGTTGGCCCCAGACTAGGGATCTGGCTACCCGGTCCTCAGCACCGTGAAGGAGGAACAGTAGAGCTCCTTCGCCAGCACCGGATGGAGCACCCCCCGATGGAACTCTTAAGCGATCGACCTGTCGACCTAGATCCGACTATCAACCTTGAGGGTCACCCACTGCATGGCGTACGGAGCCCCCGGGTCCCCCATCGGAAGCTCGACCATGCTAGCCTGGAAGGGTTCGCCTTCGAGCAAGGACGTATGCAACACAAGTCTCACATCGACTTCGGGCATGTCGATGGTTTCCTCGAAGAGCCACCGCCAGACGAACTGGCCACCCTCTTTCCCCTCGTGCTTGCCTAGCCATCACCTTGGGGGGCAACTCCAGCTTTGGACGACCCTGGGGCAGAACTCGCACGAGCAACCGAGCTCTCGTACATCTTCGGATTCCCCACTTTCACCCTCTTCTTTAGGCGACCCGCCTCCGGAGATCCCGGTGTCCTCCTTGGCGTATCCTTCTTCGAGGTGCCACCCAAACCTTTGCTATCCTGAGACGATGGCACGGTGACCTTGGCGTGAGGCTTTCCTTTCAAGGACTAGAGATTCACCATCTTTGCAAACAAAAACCCAGTCAGTCAACTAGCTCAGGGCAAGGTGAATGATCCATAACACAAGAATGGCTATACCCCTATTGGCAAGGCTTAGTCTCGCCTTGACTAGCCACTCCTCAGTCATCCCCCTAATTGCTCGAGAGGAGGATAAAATTTCCCTCAAACGATTCAAGTTTGTAGTCTCTCCGTAAGAAAGAAACGACGGGACATTGTTAATGGTTCAGGAAGTCCATCCTACGTTAAAGCCTCATCCCCGATTGCAACTAATAAAAAAATAGTGACTCTTCTAACCCTTGTTATTGGAAGGAGCACCGCTAATCTTAAACTCGCCATGGGCGGTCACGTGATACCCTCCTCGCCCCTTGCATAGACGGAAGCAAGCCAGGAAGAGCATCCAGGTCGATTCGATGCTTGCTCCCTGACACTTCCCAAGAAAGTCTACTATATAGCGCTAGGAGTTCGGTGCCATCTAAGACAGTGATATCCCCCACTTATAGAGGCACTCCTCAATGATAGGATTCAACGGGAACCATAGTCCCGCCTCGAGGGCATCCATGGTCAACCCAAATCCGTCGGGGAACGGATCATATGATCGCTGATTGGGCCGTAGTGTCACGGACTTAGCTGGTTTTGCCTAAGTCGTGGGACACTCTTGCATGTCCGTCCACAAATGTCAGCCTCTCTGAAACCTCCAATGGTCCCTTAGGACCTATAAAAGAGAAGACAAGTTAGAAAAAACATCTCACTCGGGATCCACAAGCAAACATTCCAAAAAACACTACATAGCCTATGCAAATTACAAACCGACTTTATAAGCTCTAAACGGTTGCACAACAAAGGGATAAAATGATCCACTATAGACCGAATATCTCTCACAAGTGTCCACATGATACAATCTTTATTTACAAGCCTAAAATGGGGTTGTTAAGCCTTCGATCACCCCTCTACATACTGTGCAAAACATGAACATACTAAAAGACACGGACATACATAAGCATTACATCAAACACCCCATTTACAGTTTTGTCTGTGACATTCTCCCCTACTTATACCTTCGACATCCTCGTCGAAGCCTTTGTCGATACTGTAACTCCTTACTTTTGCTGAGTTTTTAATCTTCTGCTCTAGCTACAATGCACCTCTTGGCTCCCAACTGCTCTATACTGCTGTTGTTGAGTAGTCGAACTTTTAATCTACCCTACTGCTTTAACTCGCCAATGACTTTGACTCTAGTGTGGGGTTGGCTGTGTTGTGTTAATCCTTATTGGTTTTTGCGGATCCTTTAAATGAAGGAAAAGACTATCCTTACTATGTGCCAGTCTCTCAAATGCCTCATGCTACTTGAACTGGGAGGATGCTTATTGGAGCTTTAACGAGCACCGCCTCGTAAACTTTTAAAGTTTTTGGGTCCTTCCTTCATAAAATTTGTCCATCGACTCTCCTTTTACTTAGTGTCACTTCCAAGTAGGTTCATCAAGAGACACCCCTATCGCAAAGGGAGACAAGTTCAATCTCAATCAGTGCCCTAAAGGAAATATGAAAACTCAAGAAATGTAGAAGATTCCCTATGCATCAGCTGTAGGGAGTCTAATATATGCACAGGTTTGTACGCATTCGGATATAGCATACACTGTTAGAGTATTAGGCAGATACTTAAGCAATCCTGGAATGAATTATTGGAAGGTAGCTAAAAGAGTCATTAGATATTTAAAGATGACAAAAGATTATATGCTCACATATAGGAGAACAGGCCATTTGGAGATCATTGGGTATTTTGACTCTGATTTTGCTAGATGCCAAGATAGTAGAAAATCCACTTTGGGTTATATTTATATGTTGGCTAGTAAAGTGATTTCTTGATGTAGTGCCAAGTAATCTCTTATTACTTCTTCCACCATGGCAGTGGAATTTGTAGCATGTTTTGAGACATCAAATCATGAAATTTGGCTAATGAATTTTGTCACAGGACTATAAATAGTACAAGGGATTGAAAGACCACTAAAGATATACTGTAATAACAAATCAGTTATTTTATACTCCAACAACAATAGGAGCTCGACTAAGTCAAAGCATATCGACATCAAGTTCCTAGTTGTAAAAGAAATGATACAAAGTAAACAAATTTCTATAGAACACTTAGGAACAAACTTTATGTTGGCAGATCCTCTCACAAAAGGTGTACCACCCAAGGTCTTTCATGAGCATACTGCTCATATAGGTATATCAGAATTTGAGGAAACTTCAGTTTAGTAGGATTCTGTCATATGTTTGTTATATGTTCTATGCCATGCCAATATTTGTATAGATATTTTCTGATCAGAAATAAAGCTTTAGTTTATTATACTTTATACATTATGGCTATTAAAATTATTAATGATCTCATAAAGATAAAGTTGGACTAGTTGAAAATTGACATTTATAGATCACATTCATGTAATTTTCACACTACACATTTCATAATTGATCTATATCATTTGGTTATGTTAATATTAGTGATCATTGATGGATTTAGCTATTATTGATATAACGAAAACAGCTTTTGTTCTATATTAATATGACAAATGGACGAGATTGTTTTATATATCCTGTTTAATAATGACAATGATTTTGAGCTCATCAAGTATAGCATATTTATAAGGATACATATATGACCCAATGGGAGATTACTAGAATTTTAAGGGTCACACGTGTATAATTAAATGTGTTAAGCTATTATTTTGATTAGCCAAAATGAAAGTGATCTAATTAAAATAAAGTTATTTGAATAAGAGACATAATTATTATTATAAAAAATTAATTGTTTGGATACCATAAGTCATATTTCTAACTTAATGATGACATAAGTTAGGAATATGAAACTCTTGAAGCATAATTGCAAATTCATTAATTATGAATATAATCATAATTGTATATTCATCAGTTATGACTATAAATAAGGTTATGGTCTCTGGTTACAGTATCGAATGAAGTTTCTCTTTCACCCATCAAGAAGAAATCTAAAGTTTTTAAGAATACTTACAATTGAAAAACTAAATCATCAATTAATTCAGAAAATATTCTAATGGATACATCAGTTACACTTTTATGTTAATATGTTTCTTAATTGTTATAGGATTTGATGTATATTATAATAGATTTAATAAGTTTTATGAAAATATTCTTAATTCATTATTTTAGATCTATTAAATATATTTTAAATTAAAATTCGATTTTAATTTAAAAAAAAACCAACTGGTTGGGCAAAGAGCATATCAGAAGAAACATGAAGCACATGTTCTTCCTGATCGAATCTTCTTAAAAGGTAAGGTCTCAAAAGTCAACCCTCGGAGGTGACATGCGTGAAAGAAGATTACCGGTAGGAGAGCCGGCCACATCCACCCCATCAGTGTGGTATCTCCAAGAACATAATCTTCCGTTTCCGAAACCCTACACTGCACAAGGAGGATCGCAATCGTAAAGAGAACAAGATTCTGACGTTAATCTGGCATTAAACTGAAACGGCTGTCTATAATTTATGACGTCCACAGACTTGTGAAAGATTTGGGGGAAGGCTGCTCCAAGTATGCAGAGATATTTGTCGTCCTTAAGTCCCTCAGGACGCCATGCTCCGAGAAATAGGTGACTTTATCTCGTCGAGAGAATGTTAGGGCGGAAGATTAGCTGCACAAGCCATGGAGGAAAAGGTTCTGCTTTGCCGACCAGAGCAGTCGAAACCTTCCTTAGGATGCTTTTGGAATTTTCTGTTCTAAATTCAACTAATTCTGTCTCTTGTATGGCCATGGCTTTCGTAATAAGATGATGATCTTCATATGTTGATCATCCAACTAAGACTATCTCTTGCATGGATCGAGAAGATGCGGTTTTGTTTGGTGGCAGTTGCTTTCATTATTTGTTCTATAATGATTTGCCGGCAAAGTTACATATTTATATATAAAGTTCCCCTTTATATATATATATATATATATATATATATATATATATATATATATATATATATATATATATATATATATATATATATATATATATATATTATTTTCTTACGCAAAGGTAGGTACATAATAATATGTAGAAAAATATTTTTATATCCCTTTATTCAGGTTTATCAAAAGGAGAAAAAATTTTATATGCCGCGTTTTCTTCACCCCGCTGGAGAAGAAGATTCCCCTGTGGTTATGTGCTTTATCAAGTTGCCTATGAAGGAGGCAGTGTAAACTCGAATGAATAGTTATTCTAGGGGGAGTTTCATAATCCAGCGGAATCCCTGTTCCTCCTCTCATTAGCTCAAAGTGATGATTATTGTGCCTTTGTCAAGCATTATGCTCAGGGTCCCATTCATCACCCTTAGCTTAAATCCTCATCTCTCTCTCTCTCTCTCTCTCTCTCTCTCTCTCTCTCTCTCTCTCTCGCTGTGTGTTATGGGGATTCGATCGGAAGAGTCTCATCATGGCAATTCTCAGACATATTGGAAGAGCAGTGGGGATGTCAGTGCCTGTCGGTCCAAGAAATCCCTATGGCGAGTAATTCGGTTTCCTGAATGCAATAAACCTTTAGCTGCAGCATATATAACAAAGGAGTGGAACTTTAGGCTCATATATCCGGATGTTATGTACATACTATACTAAGAATGATAGAAGATAAAAATTATATTTTTTATTGATATATATTTTTTATTTATATAGATTAAAAGGAAGGATTTCTTTAAATTTCTCTTTTCTTCATATAATTATAGAAATCTTACTTGTTATGGAAGAAGACTCAAAAACTAATCACCAAAAGAAAGACATCTTGCTTAGAAAAAGAAATATAATATTTTTTGGTATGTGTTCCTAAGAGAGACTTTCCGGTGACCAAGTGGATGCAAACATGCAGATGATATACCTTTTATCAGATTTTAATCGTTGATTTTAAATTTATACTCGATGCTAAATTTATTGTTATTATTTGGACTCGGAAAGCATATTGGATGGCTGGTGAAAAGAAAAAGAAGCAAAGGGTGACTGACCCGTCTCTAAGGCCAAGTCTTCGTGTGACTTCACTGTTGCACCAAACATGAAATAGTCTTGACATATATAAATCTGCTCCAACCAATGAACAAGCAACAACTTACTATAAAATTTATATAAATCTTATAAAGGTCCTCCAGTTGGTCTCGATAGTTTATCGTGAGGAATCTCACCTTCATTATTTATCATTTGAAATAAAAACAATCACTCGAATGAAGATAGAGATAAAATGTCACGATACATATGCTTAGAAAAATGAAAATAGAGATAAGATACTTGTGTGAAAAGATAGACAGACTTACATGAATCACATGAGATGGACACGTCAATCTAGTTCCACTGTTAAAGTGATAAAGATATTCTTATAAAAACTTGATGAATGCATCTTAGATTGATGATTATCATCTCAGAAGAGTTTTATTAAGACTATCAAACTTTTATTACCACAAAAAAAAAAAAAAGTTACGTTTATCCTTTGATTCATCTGTCAGAGTGACATGAAAAGTCCGGTTGGAGTTCTTCCTACTGAGTTAAGTGTATAAGATTCAGCATCGTGATTATGATGGCGTTTGACTTGCTACAGTCGAATCACAATGACCAAAAGAGTGGTAGCATAGGAAAAAATCATCTTCCCTCGTAAAAACCACCATTATTTTCACAGGGAAGCAGCAAAAGAGGTCAACTTGCATTCTTATCTCTAATTGTCTCCACATGACATGAAAAGCTACAATTACAGCATGCGAAACATATCTTCTCTAGTCATGATGTGTACGTGGATGATAAGGATTGAGGGCTACAAGCTATTTTTTTTTTATGATAAAAGAAAAGTTATATTACTTCAAAAAAGAATGATGAGCATCCGAGGCCATCAAAACAATAAGATCTCAAGGATAATTCATTCTAAGAAGTAATATTGCTACTTTTTTTTGTTGTTGTTGTTGAATGTAGGTTTTTATTGAATGTTTAGAGATAAAATATGAAATATTAATAAATCTTAGAGGGTTTTTATGTCGTTTGCAAGCGTAAGATGCCTCGGGTGCATGTGGAGTCCGATCAATTATCCTAAATCAACATACTTATTAGTGGCAATCCCTTCCTTATCTATCTTGAGCATCGTTCGAAATACTACCAACAATTCTTCCCATGTTGTGAGGAAAGAGAATCAAGTTGTCAATGGGTTAATTCTCTATGCTCAAATGAGTAGATGACTTTATAAATATAAATTATGGTTGTGGATGATACTAATTGTAATTACTTTACTCCAATATAATTTTCTCTCTTTGTTTTGAGGAAAAAAAAAAAAAAGCCTTAGCCTCACAGGTGAAGACCAAGCAATTCAAATTCAAATTCAAATGGCGAGAGTTGTAATCTAATGGATGGAGCACGTGGCATTCCAATTCGAGCTCCAAAGATATCTCTGTGGGCATTAAAAGAGTGGGTGGTGACACAGCACGGCCAGCCCTTGTTCTTGCATACGAGTTTTTTGCTCAAAGGTTTTGTTATATGTATATACATATATATGTATATATATCCTGAGTGGTGGATGGCTATGACCTAACTTCCATTGAGAAGACCAGAAGCGACGTCGACAATGGTGTTGTACAAGTCAAACCTTTACTCATTGTTGGTCACCAAGTGCACACCACAACAAAAGTCAATGTTGAATGTATGGTGAGTCATTGCTTGTTCAACCCCTCATCTTTCAAGCTTACTTACTAACTTTTTAGACAACCTTTCCACATATATAAATGAAATGAGACTCTCCACGATGCCGAATCCGGAAAACAATCAAAATGATCTTTGATGACTCATACCATTACCATGCATTATGAAGGAAAAATCTGTTCTAAGCGTCTCTTAACTTTGATAATATGTGTATTTGTTGCATAATTGATAAGACAAATATGTAATAGCAGCTCGAAACATGGCAGTCCAATAAAAAATAAGATGGCAAGGACCTAATCAACATCCAGATCACATGGATATCAATTCAAAGGAAGAATATGACAAAAATGATGGGACTAGAAACATTCCATCCATACTTTTAAAAATATTTTTCTCAATTAACTCGCTATAAAAAAATTACTTTTAGACATGGTAATCGAGACCGGTAATTATTCATTAAAATAACTTTTATCTTTATTGACTACTGAACGTTGAAGGAATCATATCTAAAAATCTATTCAACCTTAGTCCTCATGCAAGTCGTTTGAGCACACACCTAAATCTACTTTAGCCTCCAAATGAGCACTCAGGTGACACACTTACACACCTTACTTTAAACCAAGTCTAATTGATCCAGACATCATCGATATCCACGCTATCACTAATCTATCATGCCATGAATACGTATGTAACTATCAATATTTTTTGCTTAGACATAATTCTCTTTCGTCGAAAGCTTGTCACAGTAACGTCGACTAAGAATTTTAGTAGTTAGTATCACCGGCTTTTTCTTTAGGTTGACTAAGAATATGTTTACATTTTCTGTGTAGCTTTACGCTTGATCTTACAAAACTAATTTCCATGGCTGATAGACGAAACCGGAACTGGAGCGACAAAGGCACACACGGCAATACATCCGTATACACAACTGCAAAAATCGACCTATATATGCACTAATTAAATTCAGGTATTACGTAGCTACCCAATTTTGATTGCAAACGCATTGGACAAACTGTAGATCTCTAAGAATCGTTTTAGAGGACCGGCGTCGACACTAAAGGGTGAAAAAGGAAACTAGAGATCTGTGAGTGACTGAGGGAGAGGCTTAGACACAGAAGAGAAGACCTTGGCAAAAGAAAAGAGGAGACGGAGAGAGAGAGAGAAGGACGAGCAGGCGATGTGAATCGGCAACCCATTAGGGAGGTAAGTGCAAAATTTTCAGGCTTTTTCGATGGTAGTGGAAGAAGGGGGTGGGCCCCGCGCGGGTCTTAGTGCCAGACGCACGCCAAGTGGGACCCACGTTGACCTACAACAGCCTGGTCATGAGCATGCCATCACCCTTGCCTCCTCGTGTCCTCTCTCCTCTCCTCCTCCTCCTCCTCCTCCTCCTCGTTCCTATGTCTGTCTCTTTCAGCAGACAATTACCTTTGGAATTTGGAATATCTTGTATCAAATGAATTGACGGATTTGGCCAATATGGGTCATTCATTGGATTGTATGATTGGAAGTTTTAGAATCTTGGTGAAGTTTAGATCGTAACTTCAAAACAATTTAGATGGAAGCAGAGTTACTGAACAAATTTAATATTAAACTTCTGACAGCTAAATCCGTAATTGCTGAGCCCATACAAACATAAGGCTGCCACCACTAAAATGTATCACTTGAGAAGAGAGAGAGAGAGAGAGAGAGAGAGAGAGAGATTATTGTGCATGATTAAATTCCCTTGAAGGATCCGATCCATGCAGTTTTAATACGAGTTATACCATGTTGTGAAAACAGAAGATGACATGTTCTCAAGTCGTGCCCTTTTCGATAGGTGATATTAGTTTAGAATTTGGACAAAGTAAATTGAGCCACTAAGAAGAATCGAGTGGTTGAAGAATCTGGAAAGCAATTATCGGCTCTCCAACTTTTCAATTCTATACGATTGATGCTAACATTAAACAAGTGTGTTGGTTCTATCCTACCGAAAGACTCGAGTATGCAGTATGTTGTTGGCATCCCTACATCTCTATAAACCTTTGAAAGCAGCGTGGACTTCCATTAAAATATTGTCAACTTGATTCACCACTCTACAGCTCAGAAAACTCATTGCCCCTATCATTGTGCTACCTCTGCCTCAATTACAAGATCTCACTTCCTTAGCATGTAATCTTAGTAATTCCTCTAATGGTGCTTTTATTTTGGATTTAGATTACATATCTTCGCGAGATTGTCATCCTTTTCACAGTAGATGAACAACTAGAGTAGCATTATTCACACAATGACTTAGGCTACCCCGGTGAGTGTTTTCGTAAGATAGTAGTCCCATGTCCCAAAACGACAGACATCTTAACTTGGAGAAGCTTACCAATTCCTCTCAGCTCTCCATCCTCCCCTTGTAGGTCAAAGGTGGATGACTTCCACAGCCCAACAGTGCTTGTAAGATATAGGATACCCTCGAGTCCTTGTTTTTTTGTTCTTTCCATTAAACCCAAACCATAAGAAGCCATACCAAAGTCAATAGAAGAACAAGAGCACACGAGAGAGAAGTGGGGGAGGGGTCGTGAGCGATGGCAGAAGATCTCCAGACCGGGATATGCAGTGGAGGGAGCTGGTGGAACCCTGAAGGAAGCGGCAGCTTTGATGCGCCAACATCCATGTCATGCTCGACTGCAATGGCTGATATGATCGGAGGAAGAGCCTTCTGTTGGAGCGCTGCGTCGGGCGATGACTCCGCAGGATCGGCCGGTGGTAGCTCCATCGCTTTTCAAGAAAGTAATCATATGCTCCAACACTCGGATATTCGCCCTTTGTTGATCGATTCGGCCATCCCAAGCTTCGGCCTCGTCTCTTCATCCATGAACTGGACTCGAGCGTTATCGTATGTCTCTGGTGCATGCTTGCTTAAATCTTAGAATTTTCGTGTAGTCAGAGATCAGAGGTTTGAGCCATCCGAAATTTAATGAAATAGGTATGGTGGAAGACCTGAGAGCAGCCTTCATGCTATGCTCCAAGAGGATCTCGGCTCAAGACCTTATATCAGGCAGGACACGCCGGCTGTTTCAAATCAAGCTCGTACCGGCGCTGAAAGTTCGACCGCGAATCCGTCTAGCGACATGAACCAGAATCACTTGCTAGAACAACACCATTTCAGCTCAGGTCACGAGTCTAGCGATGCTGGTGTTGGCAGCTATCAGTTCATGTATGGCAATCGACTGATGAATGGCTACCAGTCTCCGACGACCTCCTATCGGGGAAGCTCGAACGAGCTGTGGCAACCTTCATGGGCTAAATTCTCTCACCAGTTCCTTAAATCCTCGCATCCAAAGCAGCAGTCGAATAACCAGCTGCAGTTCACCAACAACACTCCCTTTTGGAATGCATCTGCGGCTGCCTCAGTTGGTGAGATAAGGTCGGCCTTGTGTTCTCCGGCGACTTCGAAATTTGACTTGCAGCCCAGAACTATCTACCGTAATCTCACAGCTAAGGTACCCATCATCGATTCGTGAATCTTCATTCTGACCATTGAAGTTTTGGAACATGAGTGTATTTTGGGGCGCTTGACTGTGCAGATGAATCCGGAAGGAATTCATGATTCGTGTTCTTCCTCGACCATGAAAACCGGAAGCGAGCCGGCGGCAACTAAAAAGCTCCGGATCGAGACACCTTCGCCACTACCAACCTTTAAGGTACGGTTAGACCAGTCGAGATTTTGGATCGATGATATTTGGTCTTTTGCTTCTGTTGCCCGTCACTTTTCATGTTATGTTAGCGTTCGCATTACATGTTTGCAGGTGAGGAAAGAAAAATTAGGGGACAGAATCACTGCTCTCCAGCAGATAGTTTCGCCTTTTGGAAAGGTCAGTGCTGTTTGTTTTATTTGTCTTTGTCTCGAAGAGCATCGTTAAGTACGCTAGCAAATGAACTATTTGCTGTTACACTTTCAGACTGACACTGCATCGGTTCTCCAAGAAGCCATCGAATACATTAAGTTCTTGCAGGATCAAGTTGGTGTAAGCTTCTTCATCCATGTTTTCGTCCAGCTATTGTTATGTTTCTCATCACAGAAAAATTCTTGCACCGCTAACCCCGTCTGAACTGCAGGTTCTAAGCAGTCCATACTTGAAGATGTCTGACAAGTCGAAGGATTGCGGTGAACCGAATCAAGATCTAAGAAGCCGGGGACTGTGTTTGGTTCCCGTCGCAAGCACGCCCCCGGTGGCAAGCGAGACCACAGCAGACTTCTGGCACCCCACATTCGGAGGAATCTTCAGATAGAGATGATGATTACACCGTCCAGTGAGGGAATAGGATGATGGAGCATTTGTCTGAATCACGATGTTGCAGAATGTAAGCCGAAGAAATGAAGGAAATGATATTTTAGATTAGGAGCAAAGGAATATGTACCGTATGTTCTTATGAATTTTTATTATAATAAAAATAATATACATATATACTGCCATCAGCCCCACTATACCCTTTCTTTTCATTAAAAAAATAAAATAAAATAAAATAAAATTTAACAGTGGTACAGAATAATCGAGTATTAAATTAAACTTGATGATGAGATAACATCTTAAGTTTAATTTAGACTCATGTAATATATATATATATATATATATATATATATATATATAATTGATAAAAAGAGATGCTATAGAATGAAAAGAGGTGGAGAGATCTGAAATATTATAAATTATTATTATATTTAATATAAAATTGGAGTATTTTTTTTTCTATTCCCTTCTTTTGTAATGCTCTTCGATGGTCATCATATTTTGGTAAGAGATTCAAACAAATTACTTGTGCACACCCCAAGCCCGACCACCTCACTGGATGCCGTTCAAATGCCGCCTTCAGGGATGGGGACACATGCAGCAGCAGCCTGCCCCCATTTCGTTTTGGGATCTTTACTTTTGGTCTATTTATATTCTGTGATGATGGTAGTGGGACTCAGAGCGTGGCCTGCTTGGAAGATGGACGACGACGACTCCTCTAGTGCTTTTGCAGAACGTAGCATTCCAACTATTGGATGTCAGTCATCTCGGAAAACCTTACAACTCCGTTTTCTGTCGTGTGAGATACAAGTATACTTTTTTACTTTTCCTTCGTCTTCTGTATATATGTATGCAAAGGCAGTCTCAGCAGCACAGGGCTTATCACCGAAATCGGTGGTCAGATACAAATCCCTTAGATTTTACGGACTACTAACGAAGCTCATAAATGGCACAGCCAAAGTCCCACAAAAGAATGTGAGCCTGCAAATGGCTGTGGAATAAACACCTGCTACATGTGTGCGAGACAGTGTCGCGGCTGACTTCACGGTGCGGCCGGATCGCGTCTCGTCGGCTAGCCCAGCCCAGGCGTTCAGCTCGTAGCGCATCGGTGCTCTGCGTGGCCCAGCTCGACAGAGCGAGACCAGAAGAAGCGGTGTTTTAGGGATTTGTCGCCTCCATTTGCATCATAAGATTAAACCTTGGTATTCAAAGTCTCACGCTTTTATTCTGTTCCGAAGAGAGATCAAAGTTCAGTTGGCCAATCCCAATGGAACACACCAGCAAAGGGAAGCGGCTTCAGCCAGGTCGCTGCTCATGCGCCCTCCTCCGTATTCTGCTGCATTGTTGTAACACCACTTTCGCTCGCTCTCTCTCTCTCTCTCTCTCTCTCACGACATCATGTCTGTCTGTATGTGGTCCTGAGCTTTCTTAATGTTCCGAAGAGAGATCAAAGTTCAGTTGCTGCTCCTTCTGTCGTACGTACTTCCAACCCCTAAAATGCCTCCCATTAGGCAAGATCAGGATCAGAGCAAAAAGACATCAGCGATTCAGGAAACGTGCAGTAAATGCCTCCGGGTCCGAGTAATAAACGTTACCAGGTGGTCAACTCCGTGATGCGTCTTAGGCCCTCTAATAATATAATTTTCAACTCTCAAATGGTATATAAATCCTCCCCCACCCCCACCCACCCGCGCACACGTGGTGAACAAATGTGTAGTCCTTTCAAAGACAAAAAAATTAACACCACCATCTAAGATAAAGCCAAAGTAGCGTGTCACTTTACCATTTCCACATGTGCTTTTAATTCCATATGATATGGGATTAAGACGAGGAACGCTGAAATCTACACATACGTGACTAATATGAAGGTTCCCCAAACACTTAGAAAGACATCAATACTTCGAGACATACTCAGAGGGCTTTGGCGCTTTGTCGACGCTTGTGTTTTTTCTCGTCTCACAGGGATAGCTTGAGCGAGAGATCGGGAGAAGTCGAGGAGGCCGCAGCGGAGGAGGTTGAGATGGCGTCACAAGCCTCACTATTGACAAGCTTGGAGGAACTGCCGTCGTTGGATGCGCTGCGGCTGTTCGGCGGAAAGAAGTCGAACTCCTTGATCGTCAGCTCCCTGTCGTTGGTCAAGTTAGCCTTCCACTGGGTGCAGCCACGGTTCTGCATTCCAAAGAGAAAGCACCCAGGAAGGACAGGAGTGGGATGCGACCATGACGGAGAGATGGAATCGAAGGGAGTGGGAATCACCAAATCGACCGCCATGCCAGCAGCGAGATCCATGTCTAAATAATCCGCGCCATTGGCCCCATTGTCCCATAGATCGTTGCCGAAAAGGCGCTTCTTCTAATGGATCAAGTTTCATCAAAGATAAGTGGATGAGAAGCTAAAGAATGATGGGAACCGGACGTCGTGGGGTTTGGGAAGACGGAATGAGGGGCTTACTAGGGCGCAAAACTCGCACTGATGATTTTGGCATGAAGGGACCTCTAGGGACGGATTTTGGAATCTGGCTTGAAGACATCGATCCCTGTGCGCAGCTTGGATGGCGGAGGCAGCAGCAGCAGTTCCGCCAAACGCCAAGGGTGCCTGGACGATCGAACAGTAGCTTGGAAAGGAGTCGTCGTTGGGGTGGTTTCCGGAGAGGGCGATGGGAGCGCCGTATACGGCAGCCGCGGCCAGAGGGGTGAGTTGATGGTGAACGAGATTGCCGTAGCTTTGGATCCGGGGCGGGGGTGGGGCTGGAGGAGATGGGCGTCGTCACGGAAGGGACCGAGGTCGAGCTTGGTCAACTTGTTCCAGCTATCCTGGAGGCGGAGCAGCTCGAGCCGAGCAACACCGAGGCCCCTCTGCGGCGGGCGCTTTGGCAAGACCGCCTTGGCTCCGCAATCCTTGCGACCCTTTACCTTGCCCGTGCGGGCTTCCACTTTTGCCTCTGCGGTGGCGCCTCCTCCTCCGTCGTCGGCTTTGTGCTGGTCGGAGGGCCAGAGGAAGAAGGACGTCGCCATCCTCAACGGTCTAAACAGAGGACGAGAGGGAACAAGGATCGGAGGAGTAGGTGGGTATATATAGGAGGACGAGAAGAAACGGATCCAGAAAACCACAAGAGGGAGGAGGCAACAGCGGGAACGACAGTACGGTGGATGCGCGAGGGAGCGGCCAGTCTCATAAATGAATTCTTGAGTGTGGTCCCCACTAGTAGGGCAGACACAGGGGTGGAGTATCAGAAGTGATATGGAAGGCGCATAGCCGTCTCATGTACGAGGTGTAGACCGGCAGTGCCGGGGATGGTTAGAGTCGTCCGAGAGGAACGTTATACATCCATGTGTGTGTACACGGTGCTGGAACGGGCATTCACCGAGTCAGGGAGGAGGTAGTAGGATCATGGAAGAAAGGCGGGGGCTTAGAGTTTGCGAGAGGCGATTGGACTGAACGGGAGGGTCTACGGTGGATATGGTGATGACATTACGGTAAGGAGAAAGATCGAGTGGGTATTCCCGCTCTCTCTCTCTCTCTCTCTCTCTCTCTCTCTCTCTCTCTCTCTCTCTCTCTCTCTCTCTCTTCTGGAATTCTTTTCGTTTGGTTCCAAAGAAGTTGACGATTGGTCTGGTCCAGCTTTGCACTGTGTCATTGAGCGTTGCTACTTTAACCTGGTAATATAACTGACGGAGTATCAGAGGGATCCCAAAACCCAACCCAACGGGACCATCACAGAGAGAGAGAGAGAGAGAGAGAGAGAGAGAGATAGAGAGAGAGAGATGTATATGGCGAGCCGGGCATACGGAACCAGTACTGTGAGGCAGCAGCTGCCTCGTCCAGTACGGACCGGGCGCCAGTTGCACGGCCATGCAGAGTCTTTGGTTCGTGCGAAAAGTCGCCGCTACCACAAGGCGGAGCTGCATTGCCCCAAATCCATTCCCCTGCAATTCAAGGTTCACCTCATGAGTTGCTATATAATTTTCACTGCATCAAAGCCAGGTCGCACCACCACTAATCATGCTTCCTAGACCGTGATGGCACCGAGATTCATCCGCATCTGACAACCATCTAGATCAACGAGTCATGAATTCTTCGATGTACCTTTACGGACGAGTTTTCCACGGATTAAATCCAATGTCTACCAACACAAAATTAACTGCCGTTACCCACTCCCACACAATATTGGACGTCGCGCGCACAACAAGGGTGCTCCAAGCTCATGTTATCATTGCAGTAGGAGTCACTTAAGAGTGGTAATCAAGGACGATTCCGAGTCAATGTGACGCTCCAAGTTTCTTGGATCGAAAGGTCAACAAATCTTGTGTAGCATATACGATATCGAGTTCCAGAATGCGTAGGGTTCTGCACCGATGGTCCTGCTCTTGTCATCGTATGTGATGCTGTTTCTATATGATTGCAACTTATTTTTCATGGAGTTGAAAAAGATACAGGCCCATTCTGGATATTAGGCCTGGGCCTAAATACCTCATTTCAGCATCGACCTCTGTATCCTATCGATTACACCGGAGGCCCTTCCAAGTAGAAGTTATAGGCAGGACAAGTTCAGGTGTATGTGCCACTCACCTGCACTGTATGCAGCCTAGGTGTTGGGGGGAAGTGCAGCTTGACTCCTCGAGGTCGGGTTTTCACACACTTGAACTGCTACGTTGTAAGTGAGATAAAAAGGGTGGCCCATACAGCATTGCCGCAAATATCATTACCGGGACGGTAGGATCTCGAGATAACAGCAGAGTGACATCTCTGAGCATCGACCTGAGCTAGAAGGTTGCTGTATACACGATTGGACTAATCGGTCCTAAAGGACAAGCAGCCGAGAAACACTACTGAATAGGTGAATAACCTGAGCCTTCTCATTCATCCATACTGGCAAGACATATGGATGAAACGAGAAGCTTGGAACTTTGTGTGTCACATGAGCGTACTGTATATCTAAGAGGAGTACAGTTTTAGCGAGAATGGGCTGACAGTTGCATCATACGACTGCTTGCAAGGAAAGAGATGTCAACTTTGTTAGTGTAGCATCATCTCCGAGACGCATATGTTTGTCCAAGCGAAAGCTGTCTTCACGTGTTACTCCACTTTGACATTGTCTTTTTGTTTTATTTGTTTGGGAACGGAGAAGACAGCTAGCCTGAGGTTGGCCAACACGCCTCGTAGCCCATTGAGCCACTTCCTCATCGTTCAATGCGGTTCTCCTCTCCTTTTCGTCTCCACATGTACCGACTGCCTTTCTCTGCTCAGGGTCCACAGCCTTTTGAGAGAGATCTTTCGATGACAAACAACCCCTGCGAAGATGCCACCGTAGGCCCATAAGGTTAACTTGAAGAAGAACGAACCTGTGTGATAAAATTTATCTACTTGCAACTTTGTAGTCTGGATGTTACACTTACCAACATTAGACGCAAGCTTCTATGGAGCCTCCAGTTGAAGGAAGCCGTCAGGAATATCAGCATGATTCAAATGAATCATCAGGACTGGCTACTACCTCATCTTGAATGGTACAACTTGGACCTCCTCTATCTAACACAAGCGGTGCGTTTACCTCTTGGAGATGCTGCATTTGCTTTGGAGTCGGATAACTTCAACGCTTCTTACTTAGTTAGCTGCTTCAGGTATTGATAAGATGCTGCATTTGCTTCGAGGTTATGTAACTTCAAACCTCTGCGATTGGTTCTGCCGGTTGAGGGATTGACTGATGCATTTGGCAGGTAATGTCCAATTGGAATTAAGACATAGAAAGGACATGGTTAGTTAGGAAATTTTTAGTAGTCACAAGAAGATAGGTACGTAAGTGCAAAGGGACAGACAGGAGGAAGGCCAAGCTGGGGTTCTTCTTTTGTTTCATGCATGTCCGGTGCAACAACACCTAAAGATTTGAGGGGTTTCATTGGGTTGAAAGAAAAGGAAGAAAGATGTTGTCTGGGAAATCAAACCCTCCAAGAAACAACAAACAGGATATGCATCTGAGTGACACAGAGTAGTTAACACGAGAGCATGAGCAATCCCGTGTTTACTTCATCTTATATGTTCCTATGCAAGTGTATGCACACGTATGGTATAAGCAACTAGTACTAAGACAACCATGCAAGCTTCCGAGTGCCTCGCCGCCAGAGCCCAGATACACACACACACACACGTTGGATCTCTGGAGTGTCTGATGCTGGCATTGACTAAGACTAGCTGTCCTGCGAAGCACAAGATCCAGATCCGTACAGCCCTAGCGGCATGCATCCAATAGAGTGATAGTGCTGCAGAATGACAAAGCCACAGTCATCCTGATTACTCTCTTCGGTCTTGACTTGCGGTCCCCACTAAGACTAGCTACCCTCTGAAACTAGTCCTGTGCTGGTTTACTGTCTGAGCCATAAGAACGTGAACCAAAAAGGTTGCCCAAGTTAAGGCTCTCCTCTGCCACGAACTAAAGACATGTAAGCCTCCTGTCTGAACATCGTGGAACAACCATGTGAAACTTAATGAGGATCTACAGTTGGAGTTTCATGAGATACAGAAGATCATCACAAGTTCATCACAACTTAAAAAAGTAACGTCGAGTTTAGGTCGAGCATGGTAACAACATGAATGCACTGTCTTCTTCAAGGGAGATGGTGGTTTATTTGGCTACATGGACTGGTAGATCCAGGGCACAGGATCAACTAGAAGGTGCAGCTTTTCCCTCTTGCCTAAGCTTCACTGCCCACCATCATCAAGTTTCAAAGGTTCTCTTTTTAACAAGGCGTCTCCCTTAGCAGCTGCCCCATGATGGCGATGCTTACAAAGCAATTCTTTGATTAAAGTTTTTGGAGAAAAAACGATGATGAGGTCGGTTCCGATGTACACATTAATCATGCATATACATACCATAAGGTAAGAGTTTTTAGATTGGGAAATATCTTGCTGAGTTCAAATGAAAAAAGAGTCACAGCATTTATTAAGATCGCTATTTGCTCGTAGAGTCTACTGTTAAGGTGGTCCGACAAGTAGCGGTACTAAAGATTCCATGTCCCAACCATCCTATAACCTGCTCAGGAATCGATCGAAGTCAATTCACTTGTGATCCGCCGAGAGTGCTTGCTCAGAGCCACATTACACGCGTAGTACATTCGGCAGTAAAAAAGAACGAAGGAAAAATTCACATCAGTGGGCCGGGATGATTGAGAAGAACAACAGGGCATGCCTTACCATCATTACAAAAAGGCTGGAACAGATGGAAAGCGGAGCTCGGGCTGCAGTAAGTACAAAAGCTGTGAGTGGTGCAGCGGGGCATTTTAATCAAGTGAAATTATGTGTTACCGAGGAGGAATTTTGTTATCTCACAGGACGTCCTTACCCCGAGGGGACATGTCAGTGCCAGTAGCAGCACTGTTTAGATTCTTCTTTCTCGTGTTGGGCACGTGAACTCACCTCCCATTCGTTTCGTGCAGCTCTTGATCACCCCATTGGTTGAACAGGGAATGACAACTGCAGCAAAACAACATGAGCACTTCAAGAATCGACTCCATCGCTGCTAAATGACTGACTGGTTGTGGAAACGAAGGATTATGAAGCTACGTTGACTACTGAGAGAACATTTTCCAGTATGGAGCTACCTACCTAGGCGCACTGGTTCAGGAAGTCATAATCTGTAATCGGTTGGCTCTCTTGTTCAACTCACTTTTATCCCGCCAGGCTCACTATCAACTACGATCTTATCCTCCTTTCCTTTCTTTCTGGGCCAAATATGTTGCCATCGCCCACCTTGTTTGAATTTTCTTTTCTTTTCTTTTTTTTGTAATTTTCTAATAAGCAATGTCCTAAAACGTCGTTTAGATGATGTACGAATAGCCCCTTTCGGTCTAAGAAATTGTCTTGGAACTTACATCGTCGTGGATCGTGACTTCACCACAGAGCAAACCTTACACTTTGGTGGTGCTGCTACTAGTGGTTCCGTGTTGTTTGGGTCTCTTCGGTCACACGGTGGTCGAGCATGATGCACACTTTTGAGCGTCAGCATCGTCGAAGGATATATTGGGAACTTTCATACAAGTATCCCACACACCGCGAGCCATGCATGCATGCAATGTACGCGCGTAGGCCGTCGTGCATTGCAACAATCCGGACCAAAGAAGCATCCGACTACGCCACTGTGGTTCCCTCCTGCCCGACACGTATCACATTCCGTTCCTTCTTTGAGGCGAATATAAAATTTGCCTCTTCGTTTTTTTTTTTTGGGGCAAAAATAGGATTTATTCTAAAATTAGATATTAATTAGAATTATTCTTCTGTCAGTATCCAAACTCCGGAAAGAAAAAGTTTTTTTCTTTTTTGCTTTCTCATCATTAAAATATTAAACGAATCTCTCGTTATTTGCTCTTTTATCCGTTGTGGTCGCAGGAGGCGTGGATGGCGGAGATCCGGCGCTTCTTGAGCTCGCGGACGTCCGACGAGGACCCAGCGGCAGGATCGCTCTCGAAGCTCGAGCAGTGGTGGCCGAGGACGGTCACCGGCGTCAAGGAGCTCGATGCCATCCCCATCGCAGCCAAATCATCGCAACCGTCCGTCGCCGCTGCTTCCGCATCTCCCATGGCGCTGCTGCAATCCAACAACTTCTCCTAAAAACAAAATACAACCACGGAACAAATTGCGTCTTAGGCCCTCTAATAATGTAATTATATTATTGTAAGGTACAGCAGAGATGGTAAAAGTCGATTTTTTTCGGAGGGAGAGAGTACTTTATTTACAAGCTCGCAGGAGGAGACGGCGGCGCGGAAGGCCGGATACTGAATTGGGAAGAGCTCGTAGGCAGCAGAGAGCAGCGCGGAGGCGGCTACCACCGAAGGTTGGAACTCCATCATCTTTGTCTCTGCAGTATTTTATTAGTCACGAGATATCATCAAATTTCCCTGAAAATGGTAAATCTACGAAAAAAATATTTTTACGGTTTATTTCAATTGCAAGGATGATCGAAGTTACCTTTTTGGGCTTTGAGGAGGATCTGAGTGGCACGGGCTTTGAGTGCTCGGAGCAGAGGGGGTTCGGCGGGAGAGAAGAAGGAGATGATGAATCGGAGGAAGGAGAAAGGGGTGACGGATCGCATCCGCCAATCCAACGCTCCAAGCACCAGAAGCTCCATCCTCCGAATCGTTTGAGCGTCGAATATGCATCCTTCCTCTCCCTGCGAAATCCAAATGAAACAGTGAAATTGATCATTTTAGCTCGAATATGCATGCTAAAAAAGAAATCTTTTTTTTTCCCCCCCCTGTTTTTCTTGTTCTGATGGGGTACCTGAATATCCGCGAGGGCGAAGCTGATCTTCCTCATCTTGGAGGCAAGGGAGAGGCAGGAGATGGAGAGCAGACGAACGATCCACGACTTCCCTCTCTGCAACCAGAGAGATCAGTGCTGTCAGATAAACGTATTCCTTGGTCTTCTACTATTCATTCGATCCTTGAGATTCGTACCGGGATCTCGCGTTTCGATAGGAAGCGATCGACGTAGTTTATTGCGAGGTATGCGACTAGGGGATCCAGACCGTAGTCGAACTGCGCCTGCCCACGGAGATAAACACCATAGTGGAACAGAGCGATGGATGGAAAGGGATGAGAAAAAAAGATGGCTTTTTTCGCTTCGATGTCTAGCTTTACCTGGAGGATGAGAGAGACGGCGTTTCGCCGGGTATGGAGATCGATGGTTCCAACGGTGGAGATTATGTGGTCGGACTCGGCGGCGAAGAGGTCCGAGATGGAGTCCCGGCGCTGCTGCTCGTCTTCGCAGCTCGTCAGCGGGTTCTCGAGATCGAACTCCATACCTACCCTTCGACTAGTATTTTCTGCCGTGTGTCCTATCGGTCGCAGTGGGAGAAAGGAAAGCTAAAGGTGGAATTTTTGGGGTGAGCAGAGGCGAGAAGAAGGCAATGGAGATTTAAATATAAGAGATTCATGAGACAGAGGGGGATGGCGGTGGCGTGTGCTTTATAGGTGAAAAGACGGTAAAGAGGGAAAGAGAAAGAGAAAGAGAAAGAGAAGGCGAGAGGGAGACTTCGGCTTCACTCTTCTTCAAACACCAAGTTCCTCTGCTATAGTTTTGTTATCAGAACTATTATTATTACTGTTGTTGTTTTACTCGTCTGGTGTCGTGGGGAAGAGAGTCAGGGCACGTAAAAGGTCCAGTAGAGTTAAGGAAGAGAGAAGCAGAAACGAAGCGATACGAGAGAGAGGGGGGAGAGAACAGCAGGAGTTGGCATCACGTAGGGAAGAGGGGACAATAAGAGATGTCGGAGAAGGGCCCAGATGTCACTGTCGCATGGTGGGGGCCGCAGGCGCAGCGGCAGTGGCAGCGGAAGCCGCGGTAGCAGCAGCAGATATGCAGCAGAAACCACAGCAACCGGGGCTCCGGTGGTTGAACCTCTGCAGTGGTGGATGCTGATTTCTCTTCTTTCACCAAATCTGCTGCTTCACCTATGGTTGGGATGGTTTGGTTACCTATGATCGCCCTCGTTTGTGTGATTTGTTGGGAGTAGTTGCATCTTTTGGACTCAGGAACGTCGACAGCGACGTTGAATGAATAATGTGGTCCTGCCCTTGTGCTCACCGAGCGTGACTTGGATCTTTAAGGGTGCGATAAACCTCGATCGCCGTTAACAAATGAGGATATCGGATGGCACCGGAAATTGGGGACTGTTCCTTACAGACTCCGTTTTGACTTGGATGATGGTTTGGTGACCCCCGTTCCGTTCCGTTCCGTTCCAATACACTCGTCGTCACCTGTTTCTCCGATTCGCAATTAAGCCCTTCTCCGCCTCCCTACTCGCCGCTGACATCCCTCTTTCCATCCTCGTGAAAAAGAAGGAAGAAAAACCCAAAACAGGCAACATCAGAAGCACCAATACATGCGGTGAGGTAATCCGCGAATTACATACAACTGGCATGGGGGTCCACTCACGCTCACGTGGTTGACCGCCTAATTTTTCACCTCCTTTTTTTTTCTTAATTTCCGGAAAATTTCCGGCCTGAATCTTTGGGCCGCCTAAACTATCTTCGCCCTCTCCCACGGAGCCCTACACCATTAGATTTACCGACCCGATGCTTTTAAAGCCTCCGTCTCCTTTACAGTTACCCTACGTCACCTGTTAACATTTGCTAACGACGACCGCCGCGGTACGTACTCTGCTTGCGCCACCAGGGCCGTACGACCACCAGGGCCGTGTCGCCTGCGCCGAATCCTCTGCTTGCTCTGTGGCTATCGACCCTAACTTCGTCTTCCCATGCGTAGGTTCGGCGTAGTGAACTGGAATTACTATATATATATATATATATATATATATATATATATATCCTTTTCTTACGTTCCCAGTATTCTGAAGTAACACATCTTGTACAACTGTCCTCCTCTCTTCTTCATGCAAATCGGAAAAAGAACATTTAGGAATTGATGAGAACCTCTTGATCTTTTCCCCTCCCTAACTTTTTATTCAAGGTTAACAACAAGAATGGTCCTATTCTATTATCCTATACGCTGACTAGGATGATACCTCCTGAAAGTACTTGTCGAGAAGCCACTTGTAATCTCATTTTCTAGCTAGATGAAGAAAAAGATTAGGATTCTGGTCATCCACATCCGTGAATTTTTGTCCTCATCGTCGTGAACCTGTAATTATCATGAATTCTTGGTTTTCGTCAGAAATAGAAGAAGATTAGCCCTCTGGTTCTCATAGTTTTACCTCGCATGGTGGAGGATCATTTCGCCGTCGACAGAGACCATGCCATCTTTCCTTATTCAAGCATGCTATTATACCTCTCGGAAAACCCACGTCCTTTGATATGATCCAACAACATGTTTAGTTTGGAGGATGCCAAATGAAAACTGTCGCGGGTGTCCCATCCCATCGAGGAATCACACTGATTACTGTTTCAACAAGAGCAAACGTCTCGGCCCCAGAGAACCTTCTACGTAGCTTTTCCTCTTTATATGGGTCCCCAAATCCTCTTTATGTTGTTTTCATGATCTCCAACGAATCCCAAAATATGTGAGCGACGTACACGAAACCCCGATTCAATCGTTTTTGTCTTCCTCGTTCACGAACTGGAGTTATTATAACATGCTAATTATGATGTTTGGGTTTCGTGTGTCCTCTCGACGATATATATATATATATATATATATAGGAGAGGAAATCCTGCTTACTGCTGGTTGCTCCTCGACAAGGCATCCCAAGTGGCAAAGAGGCTAAATATTTCTTTACGTGTTATAGATAGATGCTCATCACCTTACGAACGTCTCTTTTGTGGGTTCTCTGCTGCATGCATCGATGCAAGAGAAAGAGCAAAGCTGATGTGTCGTGAAGGAAGAAAAGGGCAAAGCGAGAAATCTCCATCGCCGCTGCGTTTGAATGGGAGGGAAGAAGCTTTTTGATTTTGCTGCTTTATCTCGTCCCATTTCTTTCTTCCTTTGTTTGCGTGCTTATTAAATTCCATCTGAAGGATGGGTCTTTCTTTAGCAGAGTGGTATTGCCAGGGCCAATTCTGGGAGTCAAAAAGAGGCAGGCTTTGCACGCTGGGAATGATACGGGGTGGTGGGAAGCCATTATTTTCCGTCGTAAGCGGTCAGGAAATATGAGTGCGTGGAAGTGCATGTTCTCACGCCTTCGCCCCACGCAGACCGGCAGCAAAATTATTGCACCATATGCCTATGGCTTTCCTGCACCGGACGAACACACAGATGCTACCGTTAGTCATAGGACCGTGCCGACCTCTGCTTTGTACGCCTGTGGACGGACCATAATGCACGTACGTAGAATTGTACCTATCGGTGCTTGATGTGTATCGGCCTGTCTATGTGTGGAACAAATGATAAGTGAAAAGTATTAAGTATATACATATAATAATAATAATAATAATAATAATAATAATAATAATAATAATAAAGTTTAAGTCAAATTGATAATTATGTGAGATTATCTTTTTTTCATTTCATTTTCTTTCGTCTCACATACATAAATAATTTTATTCTCAAAGGTTCAAACCTTTTTCGTATTTTTTTCTTATACTACCAAGTTGTATGATTTATCTTCGTTTAGTCAGTCGTAGCTCGACCATACTACTTATTAAGCTCATCTAACTTGATCTTTTTAATGTTTTTTTGACACATCAAATTTTGCTCACCACTATGATATCATATCAAAAATTGACTAATAATAAGTTAAAATTAAACTGGATAATTATATTGGACACCGATTCAACTTAAAAGTTCAGCCTATATTATTTCAATCCTTAGCGATGATACAAAACTATCCTCTTATTTCATCCTAATGTCATTTCCACATCCTTAAGAGCAACATATTCAACATGAACGACAAGTTTAAGCCTGTAGGTTATATGAGCCACATCTAAGATATAATTAGATTATTTTGATCCTTAACAACATGAAACTCTATTTTATTCATCTCCTTTCAGCTCTCACGCATGAATAATTCTCAACATGTACATTCCTTCATCCCAAAATCCCAACTTCAATTTCCACATCGTTAAAAGCAACATATGCAACATGAACTAATGGAATTAAATCACCCAAGTTCATGTCGAGAAGAACTTGTACTCAAGGGAGCTGGCACATCCTGTATCAATGACACCATAGTCCTGCACTTTTTGTTGGTTGACTGCAAGGGAGTACCTATTAGGTCCTTGCTGAAAGCCTCGGAAGGGAGGTAACGCCAACCCCACCCTGCTGGAAGAACCCGAGACTTCACTTGGATCAAAGCCCTTGGTATCATGTACAATTTCTTAGAAACGTGGTTGATGTCAAAGAAAGTAGCAACTTGGTTTAATGACAAAACTTAGTCCCTCCTATCAGAGATGGATCTCTACGTAATCATCTGCAAAGTTTCCCTACAATCAAACTGTTACAAAGAATTTGATTAGATTTGACATCCTCCCTCGAGTTGATGTTTGTGCTAAATCAATATGCATAAATTTGCCAACTAAGAATTTGATGCCGTGTCTTCGCCAATGACTCTAAAAATATCTATAGATTGAAGTTCTCTTGAGACATGAGGTAATGTGATGATATAATCAGAATATGCATCTTGAATATAGTGATAATCTACCTCTATATATGTTGTTCTTTCGTGAACATAGGATTAACAGCAATTCGAATGGCACTCATGTTATCCGCAAAAACCCAACTCAAAGAAAACTCATTGAAGCCAAACAATTTCAGAATAAGCTGAGGACATAGCTCTATATTCAACTTAAGTAGAAGATTTGGATACTCCCTCTCATGTTTTTTGTATTTTCTTGAAATAAAAGCATCACCAAGATACATACACTAACTCCGACAAAAAATTTGGACACCTTGCCCGATCAACATCGCTATAAGCTTGGAGGGTAAGTGAAGATCCACCTTGTAAAATAATCCATGATTACAAGTCTCAAGTAAATAGCCAATTATCTAAGTTGATGCATGAACTGACTCATTAGGTTCACTGTCTAAGAAATATTCGATCGAGTAATTATTAAATAAATCAGGCTTCCGACAAGTTGTTGATATATAATAGGTTTAGAAAGTACTTCTCCAACCAAAGCAATCAAATCTTTGATATATTTATGCTTATTAATGAATGTACTTGAGTTGAACGATGAACTTCCAATCCTAAACAATAAGAATTCCAACATCCTTTACATAGAAAGAAAAACACCCAGGAATATTATAGTGGCTTTATACCATATGAGTCAATCATTGAAACTCACTCATGAAGCTTTTATTAAATTTTTTAGATCATGAACAGGGAACATATTTCAACCCTTAAAAGAACATTGTAGATGACAAACATGAGTTTGGGAAAAACATATTAGAACATAATAATTCTTTTACCTTTTTATATCAAAATGGATTCCTCATCAAAATACTAATTTGATATCAAAATACAAATATCAACCAGCATAACATAAACAATAGAACAATAAACCAATCACATAGTGAAACCAAATCTTTTAACGTGAAAAACCCAATATGAAAAAAATCACGGGACCGTGTCCACTTCAAACTTTCACTATCAATAGTAATGATAATAGGTTTACAGTAAATCTTCTCTAGAATAACTATAGGATCACAATAACATCAAGAATATAGATCTTGGTTCAAGAAGAGTATATCTTCATCACATAAGATGGATCTCATCCAAAAAAAATTCTAGATCTCACAAAGTGGGTATAGCAGAAAAGTACCTCAGAGAGGGTAAACTATAGATCAATACTGTTAAAATTGTAGAGTTTGCTGTAAAGATTCTCCACATAAAATTTGGGTCAAAACTGACGACGTTTGGCCATTGATCGTCAAGTAGAAAACTCAAAAACCTTACTTTCTCTATTCTTTTTCTCTCTCCGCGCGTCTGTGTTCGTTGCGCACGCTCTTTTCTCTCTTTTTCTGTCCTATATCTCTTTTGTCTTTTAATTTCATTTTGATTAATAATTTGAACTTAATAGGCCCAATTGTCCAAGCCCACATATGGGTTGGACCCAATAAGCCCGCTCTTTGCCTACACACTTCAAACTTCTCTTTAGGTAAAAACTTTATCAACATATTTGAACCATTCTCATTAGAATGCACTTTTTTCAAATGTAATTTTTTCATCTCAAGTACATCAGGAATCTAGTGATATCTCACATCAATATCCTTGAATCTAGAATGGTATATTGAATTCTTGGAGAGGTGAATGACGCTATGACTCTCACAGTAAACAGTATATGCTTCCTGTTTCAAGCTCAATTCCTGTGGAAATATTTTCATTCATAAAGTTTCCTTGCAGGATTCAGTAATTGCTATGTATTCTACTTCTGTGGTTGATAGAGCAACATAATTCTGTAACTTCGATTCCCAAGAGACTACTCCCCCTATAAATATCATCAAGAACCTCAAAGTGAACTTTTTGGAATCAGTATCATTTGCCATGTCTGCATTTGTGTATCCTTCTAACACAGGTTCATCATTGCCAAAACATAAACATAACCTATAAGTACCTCTTAGATATCTTAATATCCATTTTACTGTTGCCCAATGTTCCTTTCCAGGATTAGAGAGAAATCAGCTAACAACTCTAACTGCATGAGCTATATTTGGCCTAGTACAAACCATAGCATACATCAAACTGCCTACCGTAAATGAGTAAGGCACTCTGGACATTTTTTCTTTTTTTTTTCTCACTTGTAAGACATTGTTGTGAATTAAGCTTGAAATGACCTACAAGTGGAGAACAAACTGCTTTGGCTTTACTCATGTTGAATCTTTCAAGAACCTTTTCAATGTAAATCTCATGAGATAGCCAAATCTTCCTTTTCTTCCTATTACGAAGAATCTTCATGCCAAGTATTTGTTTCACTGATCCCAAGTCTTTCATGGCAAAATACTTACCTAGCTCTATTTTAAGTTTTTCAATTTTACCGGCATCATGACTAACAATCAACATATAGTAGGAGAATAATGAAATCATCATCTGAAAATTTCTTTATAAACACACAATGATCAGATGTGGTTTTATCATACCCTTGGCTCATCATAAAGGAATCAAACTTCTTGTACCATTGTTTAGGTGCCTCTTTGAGTCCACATAAGCTTTTTTTAAGCTTATACACTAGATTTTCTTTTCCCTTGACTTTGAAACATTCTGGTTGCTCCATGTAAATTTCTTCTTCTAAGTCACCATGAAGAAATGTTGTTTTCACATCAAGTTGTTCAACTTCTAAATTCAAACGAGCAGCTAAACTAAGAATAACTCGGATAGATGACATTTTCATAACTAGAGAAAATATTTCTTCAAAGTCAATACATTTCTTCTAACTGAATCCTTTCACAACTAGTAGTGCCTTGTATCTTTGTTGTGAGCTATTATTTTCAGTCTTCAATTTGTAAATCTACTTATTCTTGAGAGCTTTATTCTCTTTAGGTAACTTTACTAAGTCATAGGTGTGATTCTCATGCAAAGATCTCATCTCTTCTTGCATGGCTTTAACCTACTCATTCTTATGTTTATGCAAAATAGCTTCTCGGTAAATTTCTGGCTCTCCCCCATCAGTAAGCATAACATACTCATGCGGAGGATATCTGGTAGATGGTTGTCGCTCTCTTGTGGATCTTCTCAATGGAATCTCAATCGGTGGTGGAGGTGCTTGTTCAGTTGGTTCAGCATCATCAACTATAGGAGTCTCATCACTAACATTCTCACCATGATCTTCTTGTTCATCTCCCCAATGATCATTATGAACTACAAGTGAAGGAACTGGACCCAAACTCCAATGAATATAAACAGAGGTTTCTGGCTTCTCAATATATCATATCATCATCAACAATTGGTTTTCAAGAAATACATTTTTGCTTCTAATAATCTTCTTGTTCACTAGATCCCATAATCTATACCCAAACTCTTCATGACCATTTCCTAAGAAGATATATGCTTTTGCTTTATTATCAAGCTTGGACCTTTCATCTTTGGGAATATGAACAAATGCTTTACACCCAAAGACTTTCAAGTGATTATAAGATATATCTTTTCCTTTCCATACTCTCTCTGGAACATCACCTTCCAGAGGAATTAATGGAGAAAGATTTATCAGGTCAATTGTAGTTCTCAAAGCCTCCCCCAAAATGACTTCGATAACTTGGCGTGGGAAAGCATACACCTAATCATTTTTTCAATGGTTCTATTCATCCTTTCTGCCACACCGTTCTGCTGAGGAGTTTTAGGAACTATTTTCTCAAGTTTGATACCATGGAACCTGTAATAATTCTCAAAAGGACCCCTGTACTCGCCATCATTATCTGATCGAACACACTTTAGCTTTCTGCTAGTTTCTCTTTTTACACTAACACGAAACTCATTGAAAACATCAAGTATCTGGTCTTTAGATTTTAAAGCAAAAGCCCATACTTTTCTAGAATGATCATTAATAAAAGTAACAAAATAAAGGGCATCTCCAAGAGTTCTAGTTTGCATAGTACAAACATCGGTATGAACTAAATCAATAACATCTAATCTTCTAGATGATGGATATGTATGAAATGCAACTCTATGTGTTTTTCCAACTAAGCAATGATCACAAGATTTAAGAGATGTACCTTGCAACTCTAGTAAGAACTGATTTCTAATAAGAGTTTGAAGTCCCTTCTTGCTGATGTGACAAAGTCTCTTGTGACAAAGATTTGCCAAAGATGTAGCTTAGTTTCCATGACATAAAAAGAGTTAAGCTTCTTTCCTCTTGCCACAATTAGAGAACCTTTAGTGAGTTTCCATTTGCTTTCACCAAAATAATGTGCAAAACCCTCATCATCAAGTTTACTTGTAGATATCAAGTTAAGGCGAATATCCGAAACATGCCTTACATCTTTGAGTATCAAGTTGCTCCCAATACTGATCTCGAAGCAAATATCTCCAATACACACAATCTTAAATGTACCACTGTTTTCCATTCTGACATTACCAAAATCACCAGCAGTGTTAGATCTAAAGAAATCAACATGAGAAGTAATATGAAATGAAGCACCAGAGTCAATTACCCAGTTACTGTCCTGAGCTACAAGACTGGCACAACCATCATCACAAACAATAGTGATATTACCTTTAGTAGCAACTGTATTGGTCTATTTCTCATTTTTCTTCATTTCATTCTTTTCTCGCTTCCAAAACCTATACTCTTTCTTCATGTGACCTAGTCTGTTATAGTGGAAACATTTGATATATTTTCTAGACTTAGATCTTCCTCTATAACTATGTGGATTTCTGTTATGACTTCTTCCACATCTTTCTTGTTTTTCAGTAACAAAAGCCTTAGAAGAAGATTCATCCTGTTCTTTCCTTCTGACATCTTTATTTAGCAAATTATCTTTAACCATATCTATAATAGAGTCCCCTCTGGCGTGAAGTTACAAATTGTCACCACAAGCGTTTCCCAACTTTCTGGTAAAGAGCTGAGAAGTAATAATCATTGCATCTCATCATCTATTCATTTTTATAGCAATCAGCTTATTTGCAAGACTCTGAAATAGGCTTATGTGCTCAACAATATTACCATCATCTTTATACTTCAAATTTACAAGTCTTCTGAGGAGAGAAATTCTATTTCCTACTATCTTTTTCACAAAGAGATTTTCTAACATTTGTCAAACAACATCAACTCTGGTTTCATCAGAAATATTCTCATGTAAGTTTATATCCATTCATCTTCTAATATAGGTAATAGCTTTTCTATATTGAACTTCCCATTCTTCATTGTTCATAGTAGAAGATTTATCTTTAACCTTGATGGGCTTATACAAATCTTTACAATAAAGCAAATATTCCATCATACATTTCCAGGTGGAATAATTTGATGAATTCAATTTAATCACACCATCTGACTCCATTTCAATCACACAAGAAAAACTAGCACCAAACAACTTGCTGCTCTAATACCACTTGTTGGGAAAAACCTGTTAGAGCGGAATAATTCTTTTCCCTCTTTGTGTATCAAAATGGGTTCCTCATCAAAATACCAATTTAATATCAAAATATAAATATCAACCAGCACAACATAAACAATAAAGCAATAAATCAATCATACAGTAAGACCAAATCTTTTAACGTGAAAAACCCAATGTGAAAAAAATCACGGGACTCTAGTCCACTTCAAACTTCCACTATCACTAATAATGATAACAGGTTTATAGTAAATTATCTCTAGAATAACTAGAAGATCATAATAACATCAAGAACATATATCTTGACTCAATAATAGCATAACTTCATCACTTAAGATGGAACTAATCAAAAAAGAATTCTAGATCTCACATGGATATAGCAGGAAAGTATCTCAGAAAGGATAAACTGTAGATCAATACCATTAGAATTATAAAATTTATTATAAGAATTCTTCACATAAAATTTAGGTTAAAATTGACGATGTTTGACCACTTATCGTCAAGCAGAAAACTCAAAAACCTTATTTTCTCTCTCTTTTTCTCTTTGCGTGTCACCGGTGTTGCATGCATTCGCTGCGCACGTTCTGATCTCTCTCTTCTTTTCTGTTCTTTTGCCTTTTAACTTTTTTTTGATTAATGATTTGGGCTCAATAGACCCTATTGTCCAATCCCCCGTATATGGGCTGAACCCAATAAATTTTTATATAATTTTTTTCTTTTTATGAAGATCACCATATAAGAAAGTATTTTTTATATCTATTTGAACGAGGCCGAACCAGCAATAGCTAACAAAATTCTAACAATTGTCGGAGAAAATATCTCCTAATAATTGATCCCATATTCTTTGTCAATTCCCAAGAGCAACTAAACGAGCTTTACGCTGATCCAATGGTCCATCGGGATTTTGCTTACTGCAGTGAATTCATTTGCACGTAAGTGGCTTACACCCATCTACCTAATAAATAATATCCTATATATGACCTTTTGTCAAAGCTTCTAATTCTTCATTCATAGCATTCTGCCAATGCAATTGTTGCTTAGTTTGTGAGTAGAAATTTGAAACATGGAGAGTTGACAAGATAGTCATGAGAGATAAATGATTTGGAGGTATAATACGTCGAGCGAATTATTGTAATGTAGGTGCAAATATCTCAATAGTTGGTGATGCAGAACATGGATCAGGAGAGGAAGAAGTTACTCAATCTTCTAATTCTTGATTGATAATTCTCTCATCTTGCTAGTAAACTGCCTAAGGATCAAATCTTGGGTTATGAGAATTATCATTGTCAAAGTCAGGAAGATAAGAATGGGTAGATGAAATGTGAGGGATATGAGTGGTTTTAAAGAAATAAAGATTTTTTTAACAAAAATAATATTACACTATGTGAGATACGAATAAGCAATAGGATCATAACAAAGAAAACATTTCTGATTCAATACATACCCAAGAAATACACATCTACAAATACACATAATGTAGATTATGTAGTCAATTTATTTCTCTCAGGAAGATGTGCATAGTGAAGACATCCAAAAGTACCGAGTTATAGTTAGGATGTTTATTAAATAAAAAAAAATATAGAGACTCATTATGAAGAATAGGTGATGGTAAGCGATTAATTAAATACATAATTATGGATAAAACTTTTATCCAAAATAAAAAGATACAAAAGCATAGAAGCAAGGTCTAAATAATATCTAAGAGGAGTCAATTTTTTCTCTTGACAATTTCATCAGAAGTAGATGTGTAAAATCTTTGAGAAATAATTCTTTTACTTGAAGAAAGGTTTGAAATTCATTAGATATGTATTCTCCACTAGAATCATATCTCAAAATTTTAATAAATATAAAAAATTAATTCTTTTTGCATATGTAATAAAATATTGAAAAGCATTAAAGACATCAGATTTAGAATGTAAAAAATATATCCAAATATGACGACCGTGAGCATAACAAGGAAAATAAAGATTTATTCTTAGGATAGTTAGGCAAACTAAAAGTATGAAATGAAGAAGATATATTTCCAGAAGATATATGGTGCTCCCTATTTATACATGCTAGAAGGGAGGATTTCCCTCAATAGAACAATAAGATTTTCTTATGTAGTTGGGGAAATTTTAGCTACTATCATGGAAAATCTTAGCTGTTAACATGCTTTCACAAGATGGTGCTCCTGCTAAGGATGTTGATCTTGGACCGATGCGATGAAAATAGTTTGCAAGTAGAAGCTTCGTGAGTGACTCTGCTAGTTGATCAGCCATATGTATGTGAGAAACACGTAGTTGATGTTTGATAATTTATTCTCATACGAAGTGAAAGTCAATGACAATATGTTTCATGAGTGCTGCTATCATGCCCCTGTGCTCAAATCCTTGATAAGAAAGGAGTTAGGAAAGAATTCAATTGAGGTATTATTTTGTTTACAGAATTAAGAAATGGAAATAAGATTTCGTTTAATATGAGGTGCACACAAAACATCATCAAGGGTAAAAGTTATGCTATGTGAATTAAGCATTATGGAATCAGTATGAGTAATGGGGATTCCTTTACCATCATCGATGATGATGTCTTCATTGTCGCTATAGTTATTGTAGATGGATAAGTTTTGTAGATTAGAGGTGATGTGATAAGATGTACTAGAGTACATAATTCAATTATATTGACTAGTATTTGAAATAGTCATAAGATTTACTTAAGGCCAATGTGATGGAGGAGGAAGTTTGGGTCGAAATTGATAGACTTTTGCAGAGTGGCTGACTTTGTCACACAATTGGCATACAACTCTATTGATTTGTGTAGTTAGGACACTAGGCTGAGGATAATTGAAGTAGTCGCCTTGATTGTTGTGACTAACATGTTGATGATGTGGAGGAGGGAGGGTTTGTTTGGAGTTCACAAGTTCAAGAGGCATTCTGGCCAAACCTTTGTTAACGGTCTTATTATACTGGTTGCCCTCCTTCTTGGATTTTTGATTGACTTAAGTTGTGATGGATGGTCCTAACAATATGTCCTCGTGCTTGAGATATATCTCACAGCCAATCAACTTATCATAGAGTTCTTCAAATGCAATCGATGAGTCACGTGCCCATATTGCTACTATTAGTTCTTTATACTCGTCCCTAAGGCCGTTAAGGGTGTGGACAATGATTTCTTCATCATTGAGGGAATGACCTATCAGAGCCAAGTTATCAATGATAACTTTTATATTTTATAGATAATCAATAATAGTACTTCTCTCTTGTTTTATTTTTATGAGACTGATAGGAGACTAAGTATGCGAGTATACAAACGATTTGCCAAGATAGTTTGTAACTTGTACCAAAATTCGACAACAGTATCATATGAAGAAATGAGTGGGGCGAGCAATCCAATGATTGAAGCTTGAATTACTTGAAGGATCAGACGATCTTGACATAACAATAATTTGTGGTCCGGATTTGGTACTAGACTGGATGCTTCTAGAATGTTGACCATCGCTATTTCGTGAAGACATAGTGCTCCCTATTTATACACATAAGAAGGGAGGATTTTTCTCAACAGAACAACAAGATTTTATAACATCTTCCAAGAGGATTTTGCTTTCTTCTAAAATATTTAAAATATTTTTTATTTTTTTAAAAGATCCATGCACTTTTCAAGATGTTCAAAGTATTTCTTCGTCCAAGATGATCAAGACTATCTTTAACTAAATTAAGTTTAATTTTAACACTCCCCCTTAAACTTAATTTTTTTTCCATCTATTATATCAAATGACTTAAACTTAGTAAATAGGTGAATTCAAAGTGGTTTGGTGAACAAAGTGGATTACAACATCTTCCAAGAGGATTTTGCTTTCTTCTAAAATATTTAAAATATTCTTTATCTTTTTAAAAGATCCATACACTTTTCAAGATGTTCAAAGTATTTCTTCATCCAAGATGATACTATCTTTGACTAAATTAAGTTTAATTTTAACACTCCCTCTTAAACTTAATTTTTCTTTTATCCATCATACCAAATAACTTAAACTTAGTAAATAGGTGAACTCAAAGTGGTTTGGTGAACATAGCCGCTACTTGGTCTTGAGTTTTGACATGAATAAGTTTAACTTCATTTGTTTTCATATACTCCCGGATAAAGTAAAATTTTAAGTCAATATGCTTACTTCTTTCATGATTCACTTGATTCTTAGTGCAATGATGGATTTATTATTAGTATAAATTTGTGTTGCTTCTTATTTGATATCCATATTATCTAATAAGCTTCTGAACTATATAGCATCACAAACACGTTAGGATGTCGAAACATATTCGACTTCATAAGTTGAGAGTACCACAATTGATTACTTTTTGGATGTCCAAACAATTGTAGCATCTCTCATATAGAATACAAATTCAAATATGCTCCTTGTATTATCAAGGGCTCCTCCCCAATTGCTATTGGAATATCCATGAAATTCAAACTTATTAGAACTTGAATAGAATAAATAATGGGAGAGAGTACATATAATGCAAAATTCTTTTAGTAGCCTTCTAATGAGTTCATTTAGTCTCCTCTACAAATTAGCTCACTAATCTGATATCATATAGAATATATGATCTTATACATATTAAATGTCTTAAGCTTCTATCCAAACACTTATAAAGAGTTGCATCTATTGCATTAATTTCATCATTCTTCCATAGCTTAACACCATAATCCACTTGTGTGTTAATTGAATAACAATCTTCCATCTTGAATCTCTTGAGAACTTGTCTTATATATACCTCTTGTGAAACAAAGACATCTGTTTGCTTTGTTTCACTTCTATTATGATAAAATAGGACATCAATTTTATGTTAGTCATATCAAACTCCTTTGTCATAGGTTGCTTAAAATCTTGGAACATACAAAAAAATTACTTAATGTAAAAATTAGATCATCTACATATAAACAAATATATAGCATGCTTCCATCTTTTTCTTTAAAGCACAAAGAGCATTTATAAGGACATTATATGAAACCATTAGCTTTAAAATAAGTATCAATTCTAGCATTTGAAACTCTTAGAGCGTGTTTCAACTCATAAAGCATTCTTCAATCTTAAAACTTTGTTTCCATATCCTTTCTCAATATATCTCATAGGTTGTTTAATATAAACTTCTTCAAGAAAACCATTTAAAAATATAGATTTCACATCAAATTAATAAATTTATTATTTGTTTTGAGTAGCTAAAGAAATAAGTAATCTGATAGTTTTCATTTGAGCAAGGAGAGCATACACCTCATCATAGTCAATATCAACTTTTTTTCTTGTATCCTTTTACCACTAGTCTTGTTTTGTATTTTTCAATTTCTCGTTAAATATTCTTCTTCACTTTGAAAACTCATTTGAGTCCTATGAGTTGATTACATCTTCAAAGGAAATAACTTCTTAATTAGTATAAAAACAAACAAGAATGAGTTGGTTTGTCACCTCATACAATTTTTTTATGCTCCTTATTTTTCTTGGTGTTGGACTTTCTTCCAAAGTTAAGCTTGATATAGGAGATAATGGAGGTGTACGCTCTTTATTTATCACTTTATCTTTGTCTTCATCTTGTACTTCTTTCATATTTGTGCTTTAATTTCATAATGAAACTCCACATTTCTACTCATGCATTTTTACTCTTTGGGATCAAATAACTTAAAGGTTTTAGATAAGGTATTATAGCCGATAAGCATATATTGGGAGCTTTTATCATCTAATTTTGTTCTTCTTTGATCCAAAACATGAGTATAGGTAATCATCTAAAAATTTTAAATTGAGAGATGTTGGACTTTTTATCACTCTAAGCTTCTTGGGTGTTATCTTCTAAATACATTGTTGGACATCTATTGAGTAGGTAAACTATGCATGCAACGGCTTTACTCCAAAACTTCTTCGGCATCTTTTTGCTTTGTAGTATGCTTCTAATGATGTTAAAGATAGTTTGATTCTTCCTCTTTACTATACCATTTTGTTGAGGGAAATAGGATGCTATTAATGATCTTCGAATATCACATATTTCACAAAATTCTTCAATCCCTTTTGATGTAAATTCCCCTCCACAATCTACTCATAAAGCTTTGATGGTGTAATCACTTTGGTTCTCCACTTATCCTTTGAGTTTCTTGAATAATTCAAAAGCCTTTGATTTCTTTTTTAGAAAATAGACTTATGTTTTTTTACTCGAATCATCAATAAATGTTAGAAAATAATGATGCTCGTCATAAAATGTTAGAGATATTGATCTACATATGTTATTGTAGATTAGCTCAGGTCTCTTTGCATAATAGATGGACTCTTTTGAAAGCTCAATCTTTGATTGCTTGCTAAGAATATATGCTTCACAAAATTGATTTAAAGAGTTGATGTGTGATAGTCCTTCAAGCATCATTTTTTTGATAATAACTTGAGTACATAAAAATTGAGATGTCCAAGTCGCAAGTGTTATATCTAAGAGCTATCTTTCAAGTTAATATTCAAGCATTTGTCATCAACATGTTTTATAGAACCAAAACCAAATTTTAGAGTGTTTCCATAAAAACTTATTAGATCCATAATAATATACATGAAATCCTACAATAATTATAAAATATATTAACATGGAAGCGTACTTGATAAATCCATCAGAGTATTTTGGTTTAATTGATGAATTAGCCTTCTAATTGCAAAGTATCTCTAAGAACCCTTTTGTTTCTCTTTGGCGGGTGAAGATAAATCTGATGAATTGATACTACAATCAAGGACCATAACCCTATTTATAGAAATGCTCCAAGATGTTTTATATTCCTAACTTGTCTTGTCATCAAGTCAGGATATTTCATATTCCTAAGTTGTCTTGTCATCAAGTCAGGATGTTTCATATTCCTAACTTGTCTTGTCAAGTTAGAAATGTAACTGATAGTATCCACACAATTAATTTTCATAATAATTATACCCCTTAGCCAAATAATATTATTTTAATTAGATTATTTTAATTTTAGCTAATTAAAATAATGGCTTAACACATTTAATTATACATATATAACCTTTAAAATTCTAACAATCTCCCATTCGATTATAAATGTGCTATACTTTATGAGCTCAAAACTGTTACCATTATTAAATAGGACATACAAAATAATTGGCCATATTAATATAGGACTAAAGCGGTCTTCGCTATATTAATCATAGCTAAACCCATCAATAATCATTAATATTAATATAATTAAATAACATAAATCAATTATAAAATGTGTAATATGAAAATTACATGAACGTGATATGTACATGTCAATTTTCAACTGATCCAATTTTATCTTTATGAGATCATTAATAACTTTAATAGTCATAATACACAAAGTATAAAAAATTGAAACTTTATTTCTGATCAGAAAATATTTATACAAATATAGAATCTAGCATAGAACATACAACAAACATATGACAAACTCCCACTAAACTAAAGTTTTCTCAAATTCTAATATACCCACATGAGCAGTATGCACATGAAAGACCTTGGGTGATACACCTTTTGTGAGAGGATATACCAATATAAAGTTTATTCCTAAGTGTTTTATAGAAATTTGTCTACTTTGTACTATTTCTTTCACAACTAGGAACTTGACGTCAATGTGCTTTGACTTAGTCGAGCTCCTATTGTTGTTGAAGTATAAAATAGCTAATATATTATCACAATATATATTTAGTAGTCTTTTAATCTTTTGTGCTATTTGCAGGCTTGTGATAAAATTTCTTAGCCAAATTTCATGATTGGACGCTTCAAAATATATTACAAATTTCGCTGCCATAATGAAAGAAGTAATAAGAGATTGCTTAGCACTACACTAAGAAATCACCCTACCAGCTAACTTATAAATATAGCTCGAAGTAGATTTCTTATTGTCTTGGCATCTAGCAAAATCGGAGTTAGAATATCCAATGATCTCTAAATGGTCTAATCTCGTATATATGAGCATATGATCTTTTATCCTCTTTAAATATCTCATGACTTTTTAGCTGCCTTTCAATAATTCATTCCAGGATTGCTTAAGTATCTGTCTTATACTCCAACAATGTACATTATATCCAGACGTATACAAACCTGTACATACATTAGACTCCCTACAGTTGATGCATAGGGAATCTTCTGTAATTTTTTGAGTATTCAGATTTCCTTTAGGGCACTGATTGAGACTAAACTTATCTCTCTTTACGATAGGGGTGTCTCCTAGTTTGCAATCCTACATACCAAACATTTTGAGTATGTTATTGATATAGCTCCTTTGTGATAATCCTATAATATCCCGAGATCTATCTCGGTGTATTTGGATTCCTAATACAAAAGAGGCGTCACAAAGATATTTCATCTCAAAATTTCTAGATAAAAATATTTTTGTTTCGTGTAATATGTCTATATCATTTGTGGCAAGCAGAATATCATCCACATACAATATCAAGAAAATGAATTTGTCCCACTGAATTTGTGATACATGCAATCATCAACAACATTCACCTCAAAACCTAATGAGATAATTACTTGATGAAATTTGTGATACCACTAACAAGATGCCTGTTTTAGCCCATATATGGTTTTTATCAATTTACAAATCATTTTCTTTGGGTCTCCTAGCACAAAGTATTCTGGTTATACCATATAAATTATTTTATCAATATTTTTATTGATAAATACTATTTTAATATCCATCTGATGAAGCTTCAAATCAACATGTGCGGTTAGAGCCATAATTGTCCCAAAAGAGTCATTCGTTGAAACCAGAGAGAAGGTCTATTTAAAGTTAATCCCTTCCTTTTGAGTATAGTCTTTTGCCACAAGACGTGTCTTATACCTCTTCACATTACCATTAGAATCCCTTTTGGTTTTAAAAATTCATTTATAACTAATGGGTTTCATACCTTCTGGTAACGAGATAAGTTCTCAAACTTTATTGTCTTGTATAGACTTATACTCCTAATTCATTGCTTCAATCCAGTTATTCGAATTGAAATCATCCATGGCTTAATGGAAGTTGATTGGATCATCTTCCATTATACCACTATTTGCTTCATGGTCCTGGAGAAATACTATATAATCATCTGAAATGATACTCTTTCTTTCCCTAATGGATCATCGCAAAGGTGCTGGCTCTTGTGGCATGGGTTCTTAAGGATGTTGAGTATGTTCCTCATGAATAATTTTCTTATACTGTATGAGAGTTGAAATGACTATATCCTTTTGAGGTACTGAATTTGCCACATTAGTGGAAACTATATAAATTGGAGCAGACTGAACCAATTCTTCCTCGAAGGTAAAGTCTTTAACCTTATTTCTCCCCCCAAACTCAATATCCTCAAAGAATGTAGTAATACTCATCTAAAAAATATTTCTTGATTTAGGATCATAAAATCACTCAGAATAACCAATAAAGTAACTACTCACTATTCAGGATTCAAATTTCTTTTCATTAGGTCTATAAAGTCTTACCTCAATTAGACAACCCCATATACGAAATTGTCTTAGACTAGGTTTTCTCTCAGTCCAAATCTCATAAGGTATTTTTGTAGTTGTTTTAGTTGGTATTCTATTAAGAATGTAAGCTATAGTCTTTATTAAGAGGAATCATACTTCTTACCATGTCCTTAAGTGTGCGGTTTCGTCTTTTAGCCACACCATTCATGCCAAGTGACCCTAACAGTATATATTGAGGGACAATTCCATACTCCTCTAGATATAAAGCAAATTGTCTTAGACGTTGTTCACCTGAGTCGATTTCTACTATAATATTCCTCTCCATGGTCAGATTTAACATTTTTTTTATCCTTTTACTGAGTTGATTTTCAACTTCAACTTTAAATGATTTGAACACATTCAAAGATTTAGATTTTTTATGTATTAGATAAAAGTATCCATATATAAAGTAATCGTTTATGAATAATATAAAGTATTGTTGATCATTCCATTAAGGTGTAAAAAATGACCCACAAATATCTATATGTATCAATTCTAAGACCTTCGTAGCTCTATATGCACATGATCTCATAGGTTTGGTTTGTTTACTTTTAATGCATTCAACATAAATATCTAAACCTGATAAGTCAATGGGATCAATAATCCCTTCTGACATAAGTCTTTTAACTATATTTCTAGAGATGTGACCCAAACGTTTGTGTCATAATACACCAGAATTTTTAATTTTACGTTTAATACCTCGCAATTCCGCATTAAGGGATTCAAGATGGATTGCTATAGCATCAAGTAAATATAGATTGTCATAAGCTATAAGTGAACTAGTTTCAATCACATTTGAATTTAAAGATAAAGTAAACTAATTGTTTCCAATTGAACATGAATAACCAGATTTGTCCAAATAAGAAACAAAAATTAAATTTTGTCTAAATGATAGTACAATAAATATGCATATTTTTGGGAAATCTTGGGTGCGACATCACATGCACAGCAGAAGAACAAGAAAACAAAATCCCCAATTTTCCAAAAAGATGTTCATCATCGTGTGAATATTTATGCATAAAAATTCATGAAACAAACTATGTATAGAATATATTATGTTACATAGGGAAATCGTATATCCCTGTATCTTTGCAGATCTCTAGAAGAGGGTGAAGGAGGTCAAGCGTCCTCCTTTCTAGCGGTGATCCACACAATAGGGCTGCGACGACGCTCCTCAAAACTCTAGGCCTACTTTGAGGTGGAGAGGGGGAGGAGAATAGGAGAGGTAAGCAAAGGCTCTAGCCTATGAACTACTGAATCCCTCATATTTATAGAGGTCCCCTATCAAACCCTAATGGATACTCCCCTATTGGGTATTAGATCTGCATCCAATTACCCAAGCATCTTAGATTAGTGGATCTTTATCCAAATAATCTATCATGGGCTTTTATTGGATCTTATTCACAGGATTCAATAATTCAGGGGCTTATTGGATATCCAATAAGATAAGGGCTTCGGTAGATATCTCATATCTGAACCTCTACTCATCGCAACGCCTACCATATGTGTGTGACCCTCTAGGCCTAATATTAAGCTAGCCGTGAGTCATACATGTCAGAACTCTTTCTGGCTCAGTGAATTATTATCTCCATAATAATTCACTCGACTCATCGACTGCAGACGTACTAGGCTACTACGCCGTAGTATACAGGGGAATCCAATTCATTGGACCTGTCTGTCCTCAGTTACCATGTAGCTATAGTCCCTTATCCATCTAATATCCTACAGACCGTATATCGGACATGGTGCTATCAGACTCATATGGTTTCAACTCAAGTCTCGCTCTAATTAGATTCTTCCGGAGAACTCTTTTTCTCTCAATCTGAATGACCTTGGCCATGGATTTGTTTAAGAGTCCGGTATCAAAGAATAAAGCACTCATATAGGACATCCTTTGTATCTCAAGTCTAAGGACCAGATACATCACTGGAACTACAAAATCGTTGTCTGACAATAAGGAATCATCAACCATCCAGCATTCCTTAAGCGGATCAATCAATGAACTCATTCTCCAATGAGCACCTATACTGTATCCCTAGTGTCCCCACAAGAGCAGCTATGAGACCAGCTGCATCCATCATATGGACGGGTATACAGCATACTAATCTGTCCGATTATCTCGATATCCCTCTCGAGTAACCTATGACCGGGATTATTTAGGATCTGTGTTTAAAGGTGAATCGGTCTCATTATCGTGATCTCATCACGATTCGATTCCCATTGCACAGATCCAAGGACATCACAATATATATATGCATATATGCAATAATCAATATAAAGTAATAAATGTCAAAATATAATAAACAAAAAGACTACGTGTCATCACTCACGTGATTGGCTTGCAGAGCACATATGATTAGCAATCTCCCACTTGACCTAAAGCCAATCACCTATGTGTTTGATCTGCATCAGACCCCTGTGACGCTCAAAGATAATCTGAGACAACGACTTTGTCAGTAGATCTGCAATGTTATCTTCGGATGGAACTCTTTCCACTGCTACATCTCCTCGAGTCATGATCTTTCTAATAAGCTGGAACCTCCTCAGAACACTTTTGATGAGACCTGGGTTCCCTTATTTGAGTAGTCGCCCTGTAGTTGTCGCAATATAAGGAATCAGCTCCTTGCTAATTGGCCCAACTCCTAGATCTGTGATAAACTTCTTCATCCAGACTCCCTCTTTTGCTACCTTTGCTGCAGCAATGTACTCCACCTCTACGGTCGAGTCAGTAGTAGTATATTGCTTGGAACTCTTTCAGCACATTGCTCCTCCATTCAAGGTGTACACATACCCCAAATTCAATTTGCTATCATCAATATCAGACTGAAAACTTGAGTCTGTGTAGCCTTCAACCCTGAGGCTACTACCTCCATATACTAATAAAGGATCTTTAGTCCTTCTCAAGTACTTAAGGATACACTTTACTGCTTTTCAGTACTCCAAGCTTGGATCCGCTTGATACCTACTCGTGAAACTCAGAGCATACGCTATATCAGGCCTAGTACATAGCATGACATATATGATAGACCCTATTGCTGAGGCATAGGGTATCCTATCAATGTTTGCCCTTTCTTCAAGAGTCTTTGGGGACATACTCCTAGAATGCGATATCTCATGTCTCATTAGTGTGAGACCTTTCTTGGAATTTTCTATGCCAAACATTTTGCCAATGGTATCTATGAATCTAAATTGGAACAAGCCAAGTATCTTCTTGGATCTATCTTTATAGATCTGAATCCCCAAGATATAGGATGCTTCCCCTAAGTCCTTCATGGAGAAGTGTCTAAATAACCAAGCCTTTATTGTGGATAGCATTCCTATATCATTCCAATGATCAGGATGTCATCTACATATAACATAAAAAATGTGACAACGCTCCCACTTACCTTCTTATATACACAAGGCTCATCTTTGTTCTTAACAAAGTCATAAGATTTGATTGCCTCATCAAATCTTATATGTTCCAACTTTGGGAAGCTTGCTTTAGTTCATAAATGGATCTAAGCAACCTGCACACCTTATCTAGGCAGTCCTTGGACACGAATCCCTCTGGTTATATCATATATATACCTCCTCCTCGAGGTTCCAATTGAGGAATACAGTTTTTACATCCATCTGCCAAATCTCATAATCATAGTGTACTATAATAGCCAATAAAATTCAGATGGATTTTAGCATTGCTATGGGTGAGAAGGTTTCGTCATAGTGAACACATTGCCTTTAACAATACCCCATAGCCACTAGCCTTGCTTTATAGGTCTCTACCTTTCCATCTATTCCGATTTTTTTCTTAAAGATCCACTTATAACCGATGTGTATAATACCTTCGGGCACATTAAATAGGTTCCAAACTTTGTTGGAGTACATAGAATCCATCTTAGAATTCATAGCTTCTTGCCACTTCCCAGAGTCTATACTCATAATAGCCTCATTGTAGGTCTGAGGATCAATATCCTCAACATTCTCTCTTCTAATATGTCCCACATATCTCTCAGGAGGATAAGATACTCTATCGGACCTACATAAAGGTGGAACTTGTGTATTAAGTACTTGAACAGACTCGGGCTGTAAAGTGGTGCTTGAGCTAGGTTCTCCAACCTCGCTTAACTCTATCATGCTCCCACTGTCTCTGCCAAGAATGTGTTCCTTCTCAAGGAACATCGCTCTCTTAGCTACAAAAACCTTTTGGTCCTCGAGATGATAGAAATAATACCCATAAGTTTCCTTAGGGTATCCCACAAACTCGCACTACTCTATCCTCGATTCCAACTTATCGGAGTTGTGTCTTTTAACGTGAGCAGGACAGCCCCAAATCTTAATAACCTTAAGATCAGATTTCTTCCCTTTCCATATCTTATATGGTGTAGACACTACTGACTTAGTTGGAACTTTGTTCAGAAGGTAAGCTGCGGTCTCTAAGGCATATCCCCAGAATAAGATGGGTAGGTCAGCAAAACTCATCATGGACAGTACTATGTTTAACAGTGTACGATTTCTCCTTTCAGATACACGATTGAGTTGAGGTGTATAAGGAGGTGTCCATTGGGATAATATCCCATAGTCCTTGAGGAACTGAGTAAACTCTATACTTAAGTGCTCACCTCCTCGATCTAATCGAAGAGTCTTAATACTCTTTCCAGTCTGGTTCTCCATTTCATTCTTATACTCTTTGAATTTCTCAAAGGTCTCGGACTTGTACTTCATTAAGTACATATATCTATACTTTGAGAAATCATCAGTAAAGGTAATGAAGTAGGAGTAACCACCAATGGCATGAGTTGACATGGGTCTACATACATCACTATGTATGAGTTCCAACAACTCAGTGGCTCTCTCTCCAGTTCCACTAAATGGAGAGTTGGTCAGTTTTCCATGAAGGCAACGCTCGCAAGTTGCATATAACTCAGTTGAATGGATCTAGATATCCATCCTTTAGCAACTTTTGCAATGTTCTTTCGTGATGATCTTATCATCTAATAATATCGAACAACCATTGTTCTCAAAAACTAATTTATATCCGCTAACTGTCAAACATGAAATGGAGATAATATTTTTGATAATAGAAGGAATAAAATAACATGTATCTAATACAATAATAGCTCCACCAAGCAGATGTAGGCGACCTCACCAACAACTACTATAGCAAATTTTGCTCCATTGCCCATCTTGAGGTCCATCTCGCCTTTCTCTAGTCTCCTAGGCCTTGCTAGAACCTACAACGAATTACATATATGATAAGCACTACCGGTATCCAATACCCATGTGTTATCATAAGAGGCTAACAAATGAAGACTGATCATGATATACCTGAAGCTTCTCCAAGCTTTTGTTTCGCCCTCTCTACAAGGTACTCTTTGTAATTCCTCTTTCAAGTGCCCATCTGTGCCACAATGGAAGCATTGGCCTTTGTCCTTTACCGGGTCTTTCTTAGCAACCTTTGGTTTACCTGGTTCCTTCCCTCATGGATGTGACTTAGCCTACAATGCCATAGGTATGCACTGTTCACATCATCTCATTTCCTCTTAGACATACTTATATTCATGATATGTAGAGTAGTGTCTAGCGTAAACAAACCATTATGCAATGTTTCTTTCGTGATGATCTTATCATCTAATAATATCGAACAACCATTGTTCTCAAAAACTAATTTATATCCGCTAACTGTCAAACATGAAATGGAGATAATATTTTTGATAATAGAAGGAATAAAATAACATGTATCTAATACAATAATAGCTCCACCAAGCAGATGTAGGGCGACCTCACCAACAACTACTATAGCAATTTTGCTCCATTGCCCATCTTGAGGTCCATCTCGCCTTTCTCTAGTCTCCTAGGCCTTGCTAGAACCTACAACGAATTACATATATGATAAGCACTACCGGTATCCAATACCCATGTGTTATCATAAGAGTCTAACAAATGAAGACTGATCATGAATATACCTGAAGCTTCTCCAAGCTTTTGTTTCGCCCTCTCTACAAGGTACTCTTTGTAATTCCTCTTTCAATGCCCATCTTTGCCACAATGGAAGCATTGGCCTTTGTCCTTTACCGGGTCTTTCTTAGCAACCTTTGGTTTACCTGGTTTGCCCTTGCCCTTGCCCTTCTTAAGGGACTTTTCTGCTTTCCTTTTCTTTTTGGTCTCATTAGTATAGAGAACTGATTTCTCCTTTTTAATAGTACTCTCTGCCTCCCTCAACATATTAAGGAGCTCTAGGAGAGTCACCTCAGACTTGTTCATATTAAAATTCATTATGAATTGTGAAAAGGAATCTAGCAGGGACTGAAGCACAATGTCCACATACAAGTTATCCTTTAGGACCATTCCTAAACCTGAGTTTCTCTATCCACTCAATCATTTTTAGGAGATGGTTCTGAACCAGTGTCCCCTCAGTCATCATAGCGCGGAAGATGCTCTTAGATATCTCATGTTGCTGAGTCCTTCCGTATTCCTTAAACAATTTACGGACATGTAGGAGAATGGATCTGACATCCATTTTTTTATGTTATCTTTGTAACTCAGGAGTCATAGAGCTAACATGTAACACTAAGCAAGAGTGGAGTCATCAATATACTTCACGTAGTGAGTGATCTTATCCTCGCTTGCCCCTTCCTTGGGCATAGGCATCACTGTATCAAGGATGTACATGATTTTCTTTGCCATGAGAACAATTCTCGAGTTGCGGAGCCAATCCGTCTAATTTAGACCAGTGAGGCGGTTGACATCTAGTATGCCACGTAAGGAATTTGAAAGCGATATTTTCTGAAAATAAAGATGTAGTAGAAATGAATAACATGTAGATTTTACAAAAAATAAACAATCAAGATATGAACTTCTATCTTAATATGCTCCCACTATTTTACTTGCGAGTCACGCGACACCCTTAGCACGTGAAACGGAAGTCTCCGGCAGACTTCTAGTGGGGAACATGATCCAATCAGCATCTTAATGTAACCTCGAGGGACTCGACCAATCACACTAAACCCCAAAGGTAGGTAACCCTTGCCGATCACAACTCCTTGTGATTCTCATCCTGTTCAGCCTCCGAATCACCATGGTCTCAAGAGACTCGACCAACCATGATGCTCGGTTAAGTCAACACCATCATTACAATATGAGTTTGATTCGATGATGTACCCTCGAGGGAGTCGACTAAGCATACCATGTCCTCAGGTCACCGGTGACATCTCTATGTCATAGGCAAGATAGCGAATCATGATATAAGTGAGCCTCGAGGGACTCAACCAACTCAACCTACACCGGGAATCGATCCCTACTTATAACGATGGAAGAACATGTGGGTCAATCTAATTGCCTCACGTTTACCGACTTAATATTATCGAGAGAGGGGTTTCTATGATTTGGTCTCCTAATTTGACATGTCACACATATACATATTGAATATATATCTACATTGCATGCAAATATATATCTAGTAGGTATATAAGCAATCACACCAGATGATCATGGACCACAGCCTAATGTGATCAAGCCCGAGCCAGTAGTCTTAATCACTCACATCAAGATCTATGTATGCAATGGAGCATCTCCATGCCCTGTGATCGTCCATCTCGTCCTCGTCGGTTCTGTCGATATCTCGACGTATCTCTATGCATCGCGATCATCCGTCTCGTGGGTCCCGCTATCGCTTCCACGCACCCACTTCGCCTCCTCGTATGATTACAACTTAATCATAGGCACGCAGGCCCGACAATAAATGAGAAATATAATGGAGGCTCGCAGGCCCCAATAATAATAATCACAAGTACACACATCATACGGTCCATGATCATCCATCCATTCATCATGCATCACATGTATAAATCATCATCATTTAGGACTACTAGATAATAATAAAAATAATAATCAATTAAACCTTTTAATTAATTAATATTTTCTAAAATCAGGGACATGTAGGGAATTTTCTAAATTCTAAGAGGGTATTTTCGTAATTTAGCCAAAAGGATAGAACTAAAATTTTTCAAATTTCGAGGGACAAAACTATCTTTTGCCTAGAAAACCCTAAGCCCTTTTCTTCCTTTCCCCTACCGTAGCCATTGTCGTCGCCGCCACCCTACCGGCGATAGGTTGTGCGGCGGAGGGTGGGGTGCTGCCCCTGTAGGTGGGCGCCCTCACAAGCAGTTCTTCCCGCGGGGTGGTCGCCCCTATGGGGGAGTTTTGCCTGTGGGAGCAGCGGCCACAAGCGTCGCTGCCTTGCGACGCCTCACCCCGTAGGAGAAGCGGCCACAGGTGCTGTTGCCTCGTGGCACCTCTGCCTGCAGGCGCAGCGGCCGCAGGCGCCTTTGCCCATGGGTTACCAACCCCACTGGCTGCAAGCCTGTTGTAAGCAGGTTACCGACCGGTTGCTGCAGGCACAACGCTTGCGGATGCGCCGAAGTTGTGCTGCCTGGCTGCGACTACTATTGCAAGTGGTTATAGGCACGTAGATTGAGGGCAACAAGGGTAGCAACTGTTGTTGCCCTTCCTCGCTTTTGTGTCAATGATTTTGACGTCAAAAGTTTCTCCAAAACATAACAAATGCAGTTCAAAACCAATCTTTCGCACGAACAATCTGGCTCTGATACCACTGTTGGGAAATCTTGAGGGCGATATCACATACGCAGTGAAAGAACAAGAAAACAAAATCCCCAATTTTTGAAAAGATGTTCGTCGTCGTATAAAGATTGGTGCGTAAAAATCCACAAAATAAACTACGTATATAATAGATTGTGTTACCTAGGGAGATCGTATATCCCTGTATCCTTGTAAATCTCTAGGAGAGGGTGAAGGAGGTTAAGCGTCGTCCTCTCTAGCGGTGATCCACACAGTAGGGCTGTGATGATGCTCCTCAAAACTCTAGACCTACCATAAGGTGGAGAGCGGGAGGAGAATAGGAGAGGCAAGTAAAGGCTCTAGCCTATGAACCACTGAATCCCTCATATTTATAGAAGTCCCCTATCAAACCCTAATGGATCCTCCCCTATTGGGTATTAGATCTGCATCCAATTACCCAAGTCTCTTAGATTATTGGATATTTATCCAAATAATCTATCATGGGCTTTTATTGGATCTCATTCACATGATCCAATAATTCATGGACTTATTAAATATTCAATAAGATAGGGGCTCTGACAGATATCTCATATCCGAACCTCTACTCAACGCAACGCCTACCATATGTGTGTGACTCTCTAGGCCCAATATCAAGTTGGCAGTGAGTCATACATGTCAGAACTCTTTTTGGCTCAGTGAATTATTATCTCCGTATAATTCACTCGACTCATCGACTACGGACGTACTAGGCTACTACGCCGTAGTCCCTAGACGATACAGGGGAATCCAATCCATTGGACCTGTTTGTTCTCAGTTACCATGTACCTATAATCCCTCATCTATCTAATATCCTAGAGACCGTATATCGTGCATGGTGCTGTCAGACTCATACGGTTTCTACTCAAGTCTCGCTCTAATTGGATTCTTCCGGAGAACTCTTGCTCTCTCAATCCGAATAACCTTGGCCAGGGATTTGTCTGAGTAAGAACACATGGGATATTCCTCTTATGACGCTGAGAGTGAATGATCCTCTATCGACATTCAATAGCCCTCGTAAGGTCGACTATCATTCCCAATGACCGGTTGTACTAGATTGGGACATCCAAACCTATAAGTCCGGTATCAAAGAATGAAGCACTCATATATGACATTCTTAGTGTCTCAAGTCTAAGGACCAGATACACCATTGGAACTATAAAATTTCTGTCTGACAATAAGGCATCATCAACCATCCAACATTCCGTAAGCGAATCAATCAATAAACTTATTCTTCAATGAGCACCTGTACTGTATCCCTAGTGTTCCCACACGAGTAGCTATGAGGCCAACTACATCTATTATATGGACAGGTATACAGCACACCAATCTATCCGGTTATCTCGATGTCCCTCTCGAGTAACCTATGACCGGGATTATTTAGGATATGTGTTTAAAGGTGAGTTGGTTTTATTATCATGATCTCATCACGATGCAATTTCCATTGCATAGATCAAGGACATCACAATATATATATATATATATATATATATATGCATATATGCAATAGTTAATATAAAGTGATAAATGCCAAAATATAATAAGCAAAAAGACTGTGTGTTAAGTCACATGTGTCATCACTCACGTGATTGGCTTGCAGGGCACATATGACTAGCACATATAGCTTCCCATCTACTAATTTTCCGTCACCCACATAAATGCATCTCTCAACATTATTGGGCTTTCGATTGCTCAAGCAACCCTGCATTGAAACATTGATGTTAGTAGTTGCACCGGAGTCTAACCACTAAGTGTTTTTAAGTATTGAAGTTAAATTAACTTCAGAATAAACCAAAATAAAGAATGTACCCTTTTTAGTACCCCAAGCATGATATTTGACATAGTCCTTCTTCAAATGCCTAGATTTCTTGTAGAAGAAACAAGTATCATCCTTATTTGGTTTCTTCTTTACTAGACCCTTATCAGCCTTATTATTTCTATATTTGTATTTTTTTCTTGCCTTTATCCTTAGAGGTATTGGCCAAGTTGGCACTTTCAGTCTTTTCTTGCTTCAGCATTTCTTTTTTGCACATAATATGAAATAAGCTCATTAAGAGACCATTTGTCCTTTTGGCAGTTATAATTGACCTTAAACTGATTGAATTGTGCAGGGAGATATATCAGAACCAAATGGACAAGTCCTTAGATAAGCTAAGCTTTAATGCTTCAAGCTTTGAAGTAAGATTAGACATTTTCATGATGTACTCCCTTATATTTCCTTTGCCATTGTACTTCAAGGAAAATAAGCTTTGAAGCAGAGTGCTTGTTTCTATCTTATTCTATTTCGATAAAAAAAATTTTGGCCTTGATAATGCCTTCGGATACCACACCCCTAAAGGCTTCTGGAATCCCGCACTTAATGATCATGAGACTCATACGATTAGACCTGTCTCACTTCTCATATAATCTCCTTTCATCATGAGTACTATTTTCTATAAGAGAAGTGGGTTAGTCTTCCCTTAGTACAAGATCCAGATCCATCTAACCCAAAAATGTTTTTCTTTTAATCCTTAAAGTTGGTTTCGTTTAGAACTAGTACTGAACTGAGGTTAGTAGATATTTTTGTAAGAGAACCTAAATAAGAGAATAATAGACAACCACAAATTATACTTATATATATTATCATAAACTTAAATGAATTCAAATAATGATATAACACATCTCAAGATAGTAAGAGCAACATTAATATCTTGTTTTTGGACTTCAATATTAATTGCTAATGGTAGATAATGATAATAATGCATGTTAAATCATAAATCTATCTTTCGATTGATTTATTATTCATATATATAACTTTATAATTATCACATATTTCCATTATAGGTGTGTATAAAATCCTATCGATCATTAACCTTCTTTTGAGTTAAGTAATTTCCGTATGGATATAAATACACACTACATTTAATATTTTCATGAGAAATGTCATACATGAGAGGTCACTTTGGTAACTTCATACATCAAAATACTCAATCTAATATTAAACAACTTTATAATCACTAATTGTATTCTATTCATATTAATCAAGTTGATTTAACCTTAATTTGTTGATTTGTTATATGTAAGCTATTCGATTTATGTCAATAATCAACTTTATAAAACCAATATTATGTTTAAACCAACTATTAAATTTGTATAGATAAAATCCAAAGATTATTATATTAAAAATAATAATAAAAATAAATTGAAAGATACACTGCAGCGAGGAGGTTTATGTATTGCAATATGAAAATGAACAACAAAGTTCTAATACCATGTGTTGTGCTAATGAAGAGGAAAAGACATAAAAAAGAAAAAAAATCTCAAATTGTGAAGCATGCTGCATGTGTAATTATATAAAACCATCATCTTTGATGATAAAACTAGATTACACCAAAATATTGATGAAAATATCATTTAAATACATAAAAAAAATAAGCCTAGATGTTTAGTAATTATTGTAAAAAGGCTATGATACCACATGTTGAGAAATTTAACACATCAAATATGGATCAAACATATTTTATAGAACCAAAATCAAATTTTAGAATATTTTCATAAAAACTTATTAAATCTATAATAATATACATGAAATCTTACAATAATTATGAAACATATTAACATGGAAACGTACTTGATGAATCCATCAAAATATTTTGGTTTAATTGATGAATTAACCTTTCAATTGCATAGTATCTTTAAGAATCCTTTTGTTTCTCTTTGACGGGTGAAGAGAAATCTGATTAATTGATACGGGACCATAACCCTATTTATAGAAATATCTCAAAATATTTTATATTCCTAACTTGTCTCGTCATCAAGTTAAGATATTTCATATTCTTAACTTATCTCATCATCAATTTAGGATATTTCATATTCTTAACTTGTTTCATCATTAAGTTAAAAATATAATTGATGATATCCACATAATTAATTTTTATGATAATTATACCTTTTAACCAAATAATATTATTTTAATTAAATTATTTTAATTTTAACTAATCAATTAATAACTTAACATATTTAATTATATGTATCTCCTTCTACTTGGGGTCTCCTCGGATCTCTAGCCTCATCATAGATAGATATAAGAAACAAAGAGGGTCGAAAATAGGTATGTCATTTGAGAATTTTTGCGAGGGTAGAAATGGAAGAACACCCTTTCAAGATCATAACGATCTCATGAGGTATCCAATTTCCATCTAACATTATGAAATTAATAACGCCAAACGTTAAGTACCCATTAATTGTTGGGAATAATAATAACTCCTCCCTCTCCCTCGCCTCCGTCTCTCTTCTCCTCGGCAAAGCCATATGTTGCTGCCCTTGAAGCTCATCAACTACATAGTGCCCATGCTTGCCACCGCCATCCTCCTCCTCCTCCTCCTCCTCTTCTCCCACTACCTCGACCTCCCCTCCCTCTCCTCCTCCGTACCGATCTCCACCTCCGTCCGCCCCAGGGGCCCCAAAGCGGCCTTCACCGATCTCGTCGCCGCGTTCGAGCTGTGGGACGCCGAGGTGGGCTGCGCTTGGTTCCGGGAGAAGCACGCTGGATGGGCGACCAACGCCTCCGCGATACGGCCCGACGACGACAACGACGAGTGCGCTGCAGCAAGGATGAGCCACGTCAGCGTGCTCGTCAAGGGGTGGACTTGGATCCCGGACAGCATGGATGATCTTTACCCGTGCCGGTGCGGGATGACCTGCCTCTGGACCAAATCGCCCGTTCTCGCTGATAATCCCGACGCCGTCTTGTTTGAGAGCGTGACGCCTCCGGCGACGGTAACTCTAGTCGCCCAGATACTTTAGCTTTGTGAGGAACATATAATTCATGCGAATTTGAAGATTATCCTGGAAAATGGCATATACAAATGTGATCTTTGGTGAAGTGGTAGCTTTAGAAACCAAGTCAAAGTACCCAATGTACCGATATTATTGCAATTAGTGCTTCTGCATTTTTGTTTGATGAGTGAAAGTAGATCTAGTTTTCATATATCTCTTGCAATTCAGATCGGTTGTTCTTAATATTGTCTTTTGGTAGCCTTAAAAATCTTTCAAATCTATTGATTCCTTTCTGACATTTAATAAGGACTGTGTTAAAATTAAACAAGACAGATGTACTTGGTGGATAAGAAGGACAAAGAAGAATTTGACAAGGCAACATAAACATCACGGCAATAGAAACTTTAAACCTGGGCTGATGAAGGTGTGCTATATGTACTGACCAAGCCAAATTAGGCAAAAACACCAAATCCATGATCGCACACATTCAGTCGGTTAGTCAATGTTTTAAACCCACCTTTTATTTATCCTTCCCTGATTATGTTCAATAAGTCAGCAGAACCCATTGATCATACCAACTAGGTGATTCACTTTGCAATTGATACTTCAAACTCATTGATAATCTTTCGTCTTGCTTGACATCCACTTTGTCTCCCTTATATCTTCATATGATATCCTTGTCAGTGGACACCACACCTGCTATGTCATCAAATAATTTTAGTATCTCCTATCTAACAGAACTTTGTACACGAATCATACAAGTTGATTTGAAATTTCCACAAAATACATACAACTTTCTGTGAGGGCTGGTTTCATTGAACATGCAAGTTGTTCAAACAACATACCCATAGGAATATGAAGTATTTTCCACCATAGCAAACAATTAGTGTACGGCAATCTTCAGAAACATCTTTTGTTCCTGTTTTTACAAAAACATTACTCTTCCGAAATTCTGTCCTTATTCATGCCAATGTGCTGCTCTATTTGATATCTTTTCCTTGCTTTGCAATTTCATTTGCTGCAGTCTTTTTGTACCTATTACTCTCTGAAATCTTGATCTAACTCTATAATTGCCTTGGTAACCAGACATTGTACCAGGATCCTGTTTGTTATGTGTACATGCCAACTTTTATAATAAAAGAAGTTACATGAAATGTGGCAAAAGGGAATTGAGAATCCATGATCAGGGGAAAATATGGGCATTCCAAATGAGATGCCTAAAAAATTCGAAGGACAAAATGGTTCATTCTTAACGTGTGCACCAAAGAATGATGATGTGTTTTATTTTGCTCATAGAAATGTATATCAATTTTTAGGAAATGATATACATTTTCCCCTTCCTTTTTTGCTTACTGATTCTGAATAAAAATCCTTTGCCAAGATCTCTCCATCTTCAATGAATAGGTCCATCCTCAATGAATAGGTGATGGATCAGCTCGAAGAATCCAATTGTTATATTATATCATGAATGATTCTAGAATTGTAATTATAAAAAATATCAAAAGTAATTGATTTGTTTTTGTTACATTCGCTAGACAATTTCCCAGAATATTCATTTGGCAAGTTATAAGATTTATTGTCTATAATTTTCTCAATTGTTCATAAGGAGAGCAAGCATTGGCACCACACCGTGGTTAAATCCTTCATGACCCGTATGACCAAGGTTCAATTTCTTTTCTTGCAGAAGGTTATGACCCTCCATATACTTGTATTGGCAGGAGCCTCATGTATTGGGCTGAAATTTTTTTTACTCAAATCTAGTACAAAACAATTAATGCATCTTTGCTTTTGTATATGGTAACATATTCATGCTGAGCACTTGACATGCAAGAATATTTATGAGCTTTGTACATTTCTAGATTTCTAGGACCCTTATGCAACTTATTTTTACCTTTTTTTACCAGAGGAAAAAAGGTGATCCACTTCGTGTTTATATGGATCTTGAGGCCAGTAGAAAACCTTCGGGTTTCGAAGACATATTTATTGGTTATCATGCCAAGGATGATGTGCAATCCACATATGCGGGGACTCTGTTTCACAAGAGCCGAAATTACCATGTTTCTTCTCAGAAAAGAAATGTGAGTTATCATTCCAGACTTCACAAACACCTCTTTTACTATTCTTGATGTTATTTCTCATCCTAATAGTGTCGTCAATATTTGCAACCTACATCTTGTCATAGTTGGTCATCCTTATATCTATACTGTACACTAGTATGGCTTTTTCTATTTGCTCAACTTTGGTTCTGTGCCAAGCAACAATTGGAACATTTATATCTTTGCATGCCTGAAAATTGATGCTTGTTATGAACACCTAAACACTTGATAATAGACATGGGTAGGATGCATTTGTGTAGAGCATGCCTGAAACTTGTGGACAGTGTGCTTCATGACATATGTACTTAGCACATAGTGGTAGCAGGAGTTTTCACAGGACCAATACTCATAAACGTCATTTCCCCATAGGAGCTACCATTTTATTCTGTAAATTTTCGTGGGCAAATGGTTTTAAACATGCGTCGAAAATGATAATATTTTCTTTCACTTTTTTCATTTCCTTTCAGGACGTCCTTGTGTATTGG